>JADDOH010010186.1:0-15961 GCA_016648135.1 Agrypnia vestita
AGTAATTGTAGTATTAATGAAGTGAACTATTGCAGTACTACAAAATTGTAGTAGGTACTAATGAAGAGAAGTAATTGTAGTACTACAAAATTGTAATGACCTGCAAGAATGCACCTGTAGTGCACACTACAAATTACACACTTCAATCATATTGAAGTATGTGTAATTTGTAGTGTGCACTACACTTCAAAAGGTGTGAAGTGTGCACTTCAATTTAATGTAGTACTACATTGTAGTAGTGAGTACAGAGCGGACCCATCACTAGTAATTAGTCGCCAAAATATCATAGAATCAAATGATTTTTGCTCGTAAATGTAATAACATACCCATAAACACCAACACAACGAAACAATATACCTCATACGCACGGCTTACACATACTAATTCGATTGTCTTTCTTTAATGGAAAGAGGTCTACCTACTCTCGTCTATTAAGTGCTGGCGCAACAATTGTATCAACAGTAGCCGGGATAGTTAGTGTGTTTGAGTTGGAGAGGGAAGATGTAAGAAAAATTCGATCGTCGCGGGTCCACGTGATGTCCGATCGGTTGAAGTCTAAAGTATCAGATTGAAGGCGGTTTCAGGAATATATCACGAATATATCACGGTTTGTCACAGAACGGTTTATACAGCGTGTCCCGTATCTCGACGTCCAGCCGAAATCTGGTGATAGGTGTAAGGGTAATATGAATTAATTATTTAAAATTAGTTCGAGTCAGGTTCAGTATGACCGGTATGGTTATCGCCTTTCACCTTTTTTTCTCGTTTCCGTTCTTTCTGTACCGTATGAGACTGAGTGCAGGGAATCCGCCCGTTCCAAAGGAACTTCTCGGAAAATATGACTATGATTTCCGGACCTGCTGACACGTTGCCTTAGCCTCTGGTAAGAATTCGGAAAAGAGGTGATGATCAGAATGAATATTTTCTCGCCCGTTAACTCAGTACTAGAGAATGGCTCTACAAGGGTCTCAGGAAGTAGATAGGTTCACTAGACACTTTCTCTCTACCACAGGTCGTGGTGCCGCTGTCGAGGAAAAGGAAACAAATATATGGTTATACTGAAACTAAGATTATTTATTCATAAATTTAAAAGTTAAAGTCAAGGAGGTGATTAATATTAAAAGTCAAGTTGACGTGAACATGTACATACAATGTCAGTTGGTAATTAGTATACAAAATCTAGAATACAGATAGGTAATTATTTGTGGTATGAAAAAGACAATAAATAATTTTCTGAATGTAGGAAAGTGTTGGATAAATAGTTACCTATTGGAAATTTATATTAAAATTATCAGGAATTTATATTTGTAATGGATGTTGTTAAATTAAGCCAAGGAGATAAGTATTTGATTGGTAATTAAAATATAAGAATATCCTTGCACTTCCAATGATGGTTATTAAGTTACCCAGAAGTAAATAAGACAGTAATTAAGATTGACACAAAAGTTAGTAGGTATTTACTCCCAAAAATTAATATCGGTGAAATGAATAATGAATTAGCTAATTTTCAATAATTAAAAGTTTGGCACAAAATAAGCAGGTATTTCGTCCGATATGAATATCGTTGAAATAAACAATGAAACAGGTGATTTTCAATAATTAGAAATCCGAAACAAAAATAAGTAGGTGTTTAGTTCGTAATTCGGTATTGGAAATAAACAATGAAATTGAATCTTGACCCAAATAAGTAGGTATTCCGTTCCGAAATCAATGTCGGTGAAATAAATCTAAAAAATAGAGGATTCTTAGTAATTAAAATGTAGCACAAAATAAGTAGGTATTTCCTTCCGAAGTCAATATCGTAGAAATAAACAAGGAAACAGGTAATTTTTAATAAATAGAATTCTGACACAAAAATAAGTAGGTATTTTTTTTTTTTAATTTAATGGCTCGTCACCCAGTAAAAGGATGTTATTGCCAATATAGTAGGTATTTACTCCCGAAATTAATATCGGTGAAAGGAATAATGAAGCAGTTAATTTTCAATATTTAAAAGTTTGACACAAAAATATGTAGGTATTTCGTCCGATATTAATATCGTTGAAATAAACAATGAAACAGGTGATTTACAATAATTAGAAATCTGACACAAAAATAAGTAGGTATTTACTCCCGAAATCAGTATCGCAGATATACACAATGAAATAGGTATTTTACAAGTAATTAAATTTTAGGTATATCTAGCACTAGACTGATAGTTGTTAAATAAACCAGATACCAAGGAGACAGAAAGAATAATGGTGACTTACATCTAAGGGTTCACAAACTTGCGAGAAAGGTTATGGGCTGAAGGAAGGAATCACAGCTCTGTAGACCGTTAGTATCCGCCGGCCGGCTGCAGAAGATGATACGCCCATTCAAAAGGGCATCAGATGATGAAGACGAGGGGCGACTGGAGAAAGGGTTGAGGTGATGACTTCTCCCGGAAGATGGATAATCGCGTGCCGTCGGCGAGATCAAGTTGGCTTGCATAAGACACTTCATGCTTTGAAGAGTAAAATAAAAACTTGGTTTTTATGGGTTAGTTTTTTTTGTGTAGGTATTTGTCTTTAAAATGTATGGACATGTAATCTGGCAAAAACTTGCATCTTAAAAACAATTATTTCTGTCTCTTGATTCATTAAAGAAATTCCTCGTTTCTATTTATTGTAAAGAATCTAGGTGTTATGCAGTTTTTTGCCTGTAAAATATGCATTAAGTGGCTTACGAGGTATTGTTTTATCATGAACGATAGGTATATGTATTTAGAGCCATTTATCAACGACGGTGGAAGAACCTTAACGCAATCTTCTACCACTTCTTTATCTTCTTCGCAGTATTCGTCGTCATCATCGTAGTATTCTTTTCTTAACTATACGTTGTTTCTAAGAATATATATACATTTTAAAGATACAAATATAAATATATATACATATATGTGTATACATATATTGGAACAAATGTGTATATATGTATCGTGTACATGCATATATGTATCGTATATATGTATTTATGTATCGTATATATGCATATATGTATCGTATATATGTATATATACCATCGTCGACATTGTCGCCACCGTTGACATCGTCGTCGTCTTTGTCGAAGTCGTCGTTATCGTAGTAGTGGTCGTCATCATCGTCGTGGTGGTAGTGGTGGTCGTCACTGATGTCGATGACATCGTTGTCGACGATGTCGATGATGGCATCATCATCATCGCCGCCGCCGCCGCCGCCGCTGCCGCTGCCGCCGCCGTCGTCGTCGTCACCATAGTCATCACCGCTGTCGTACACATCGTCGTCTTCTTCTTCCTCAGTGTATGTTATCTCTTCGTAAGCGCGGTTAACTCCCGATACCTCAAACATTAGCCGGAGCTCATTCTCTGTTGGTGATAAACCACTCGACACCGCATCTAAGGAGTTGTCTTCGGCACCACACCCCAAACCGAGCGAGAAAACTAAAGCCATCGCTGCTAGTCCTCGCCGCGCTTGACTAGCACTGCGCCCCATCGTGAATAGAGCGATCTAGTCCCACTTTCACTGCACACTTGTGTTTAAAAAAATCACTTTTCGCGCGGAACAAGATCGAGTATCACCAACCACCAACAATGGCCTTCCGAACTATCGGGCTGATGAAATAGCTACTCAGGTAATTAATATGCAGCTATCTTTCGTTTAGACACGATAAGATGGCGACCTGTACCAGTGGCGCGACTCCGCTACTGCGGTGCCCTATCTATACCTATAAAACTCAATGTCTGTCTGTCTGTCTGCTCTCAATTGAAATCCACACCGTTTGTCCGATTCGATTCAAATTTTGCATACTTATGCTTTAGGACCCGGCGGGTAACATAGAAAACATTTCCCCCCTATTCCCTTACCCCTTCTCCCCCCCTGACATTTTTTCCATGCAAATCTTTGCCGTTTGAGCGATCGGACTCAAAATTTGGAAACTTATTCTTTAGGACTCGGCGGGTAACAAAGGCAACATTTCCTCCGTAATCTCATACCCATTCCCTTCCACTGACATATTTTCGATGCAAATCTGTAGCGTTTGACCTATCGGACCGTGACACAGAGATGGCCTTCAGAGTAAAAAATGTTCAACCTGTCGACGTATGAGTAGGACCGATATGGGAGCTTTCGCTCATAAAACGGTCCTGGGAATGCGGTGGGTGTCCATTCACTATCGGACTCAAAATTTGACAACTTATTCTTTAGAAGTCGGCGCATAACATAGGCAACATTTCCTCCCTATTCTCTTACCCCTTCCCCTCCCTCTAACATTTTTTCGATGCAAATCTTTACCGTTTGAGCGATCGGACTCAAAATTTGGAAACTTATTCTTTAGGACACGGCGTGTAACAAAGGTGACATTTCTCCTCTATTCTCATACCCCTTCCTCTCCCAATGACGATATATTTTCGATGCAAATCTATACCGTTCGAATCGAAACTTTGTTTACCCTCACAAATTTGTTTTAAACTTAATCCTTAACCCGTGCAACGCCGGGTTTGAACAGATAGTGATAGATAAAATTCACCATAGAAAGAAATGAAATAAATTCAAAATCATTTCTCAAATGTATATACGAAAATTGAATATTGAGGAGGCCAAGACCCACCAAGGGTTGTAGCGCCAATAATGATGATGATGATATACGAAAATAGGGGAAAATATTATGTATGTAGGTGTACAATAATACCTTACCAATTTGTCGGAATAGACACCGACCATCGCCACAAACGATTTTTTTGTTGCGATACATATACCTAGTAGATTCCTAAAGACACTTTTTTGTTCATGAAAGTGGGACCAATTTTGTTCTTATTCTTTAATTGATATTACCGCGCACTACTTAATATTAATCGTTGATTACCAGGATAGGATAGAATAGGATAGGCATACAAAAAGTATTATCCTAGAGCTTTATGTAATCGATAAATAATGACACTTATTTTTGGGTAAAAATTACGTTCGTTAGGGAATGAAATAATATTTTTCGTTGTCTGCCTGTCTGTCCCCGTAACTTCGTAAAACGTCCGTAACTTCTTTATAGTAAATTTTTTTTTTCAAAAAAAAAATTTTTTGCAAAAAGTTTTTTTTCGATAAAAAATTTCTAAATTTCTTTATTCGGAAATAAAACTTTCGAAATTTCTTTTTTCGAAAAAAAATTTTCGAAATTTTTTTACGACTCTTCTTTTTGGATAAAATTACGTTCGTTAGGGAATGAAATAATATTTTTCGTTGTCTGTCTGTCTGTCCGTCCGTCTGTCTGTCTGTCTGTCTGTCCCCGTAACTTCGTGTAACGTCCATAACTTCTATATACAAAAAAATTTTTTTTTAGAAAAAAATTTCTAAATTTCATTTTTCTAAAAAAAATTCGAATTTTTTTTTTCGAATTTTGTTTTTTGAATAAAATTAATAAATATTTATTCTTTAGGAACCGACATCTAAAAGTACCGGGTTACAGTAGTAATAATAATAACTCTGTCGACGCTCTCTATTAGCTGAAACTAGTAGGCGAAGAAAATTAATTTTGGTAAAAATTGAACTGTATATTTTATAATATCGTCACGGGATCAAATTTAACACTTGAATTTAATTAAAGTTTTATTTATTAAATTAAGTCACTGGACACGATTGTAACTGGAAATATATTTTCTAATTCGCACCAATTTCTGGTTCTGGTTCAAAAATGGTTTAAAAACAGTTATTATCAATGTGTTAAGTTTACATTAATTTTAAAACAACACACTGCGCGCGGTGTACATAACTGGTAGCATGCATCAAGTACGTTGTTGCATTGCTGTCTAGCGTGAAGCGGTCATATAACTTTGTCCTATACACGGTTATTTGGAAAACATTAATAACTCACTTTAATTATGAGTCAACAATGTTCAAGCAACCATAACCTAATACCAGTGATCTGCAAACTGCGTAATTTTTTGACACATTTCATACTATAGAATTTTTATTTTTAAATATTAATTAACGTGTTTTTTATAAAAAAAAATAGCTTTTTAATAGTAAATGAAGACTCAAAGTGCGAATATAGATACAATATATCGTTTAAAATCATCTTTTTATATGAATAAACAACATTTGAAAATGACGAAAAATCGTAAATATTTAAGCATGTCTGAAAAATGATATCTTTTTAATATTGAATATTTCTTAATTTCCTACATACAGATTCTAGATAATTAAGTAAACTTTATATGTATGAAAAAACATATTATGCTTACATACAAATTTTAAACGAATCACACTTTGCCCGGGAACATTAAAAACGTTTTTTTTTGCCGCGGCCTGTGGATTAATGCCTATATTTTTCTTAATTATTGTAAATAATGTTCAGTTTATTACTTTTATATAAGAACAAAGGTTCTATCTAAGTTATCGCCCTAAAAAAATTGCAATTTATCATATACATTCTGATATAAATGAATAATAAAAACCCAGATTTTCGTAAAAAAACGCTGAAATATGCATTTGCAGTGAATGTACCGCCTTAACGTTGGACTATCATTACAGTAAATTATATCGAATATGAAAAATTCATTCCTTTAATACAAGTCAAATAAAATAATAAAAACCTTCCAATTCCAATTGGAATTTCTGAAGGGTTTTTATGATATTATTTAACTTATATTGAAACAAATTAATTTTTCTTAATCTATATAAGGTACTGTAATGATAGTCAACGTTTAGTAAGTCAACTTTCAGAAATATTGAAAAAAAATGCAAAATTTGATATTGCGTAACTCCATAACTATTAATATCGGGTCATGGCTGCTTGAACATTTTCGACTCATAATCTAGGCAGGAGTATAGTCCTGCGAGGTTATTAGTGTTGTGATGAATCACCTGTTTCTATAGTTTTTTTTTTTATTTTATTATTTTTATTTTTGAACTCTAAGATGATTTAAATGCTACGCGGGAAAAAATTGAGCTAAACCCACCTGGCGGAGTATTGGAGCTACAAAAATTTGGGAATGATGAAACGCTAGTATTGGGAGGGAGTTAGTAGCGATTGAGCGGATATAGGTTACGGGCAGTTACTATTCAATTCTTATAAATCATATTGATCTTGTGGTAAAGCCGTGTTTGGTACAAATGGTTGACGATCGATGCGGTCCGAGCGGTCCACATGTGCTTCCCATAAAAAAATACTGAACACGGTTTTCGTAGATTTGGGTCGCGGTTATTGCGTTTTGAGCCGTTAAAAAACCGATTAACGTCTACTCTAAGGTGACGATGATATTGACAGTTCCACGAGGTTTCTGAATTATGGACTTTTTTGCTGGGTTTTTGAAACCGTTTAAATGTCATTAATCGTGGTCTCGAGTGGATTCCCGGGCAACAGAGAGGCAGAATATGAGCAAAAGTAAGGAAGGCAGGTCCTAATTGGGGTATCGCGAGAGAAAAACGCCCCATAAATAATTTATAGGAATTGGCCGTGAAGCACGGATTAAACGTATACGATGTACCAGAGGGGTGACCTTAACTGAGCGAATAATGATTTATTTTCGTTTCGCGGGAGTCGGATAACGTAGGCAGATAGGAAAGTTAACTATAATTCCATTATATTTATCTGTAGATTGACGCTCTATCGAGGAGCGAATAATGATTCATTTTCGTTTCGCTGGAGTCAGATAACGTGGGCGGATAGGAAAGTTAACTATAATTCTATTATATTTATCTGTAGACTAACGCTCTTCAGGCTTTTACAACAGATAGGTAATTGCGCAATGACGGTATATATAGTTAGGAAAGAGATAACGATAACGTGTAAGCATATTAATGGCACGACAAGAAAATAATATACTCAAATATAGATACAATATATTAGCTATGTAATCACTACAAACCTGTCCGACATTAGCGTAGTCTCATCAGAACGGATAACGAGTATACGATTGGCTATTCTAGCTCAGACTTCACCGGGTTTGGTAGTAATAACCCACAGAACATAATTGGAACAAGTGTATCCAGATAAGAATATTGTAAATAAAATAATATGAATTTGCGGCCCATATACACATGTAATAAAAGGATAAAGCGTATGGGGATCTTATAGATGGATGGATAAATGAAACAAATATAATTGGGAGTAAATGTAATATAACGCGAAGAAGCAAGTATATAAATACCAAAAACATAGGAGAACATAGTGTGATAGAAATTCAAAGACGGGAGGAACAATAATATGAAGTGGAACGGATATAGCAAGAGCATGTAATAATGATATACGTACAAATACAGACAACTACTTGAGACCGATTCGACAGATACTAGCAATCTTTCAACACACCTCTAAGAACATGGTGAGTGGTATATAGTTATCAGCGGAGGCGTCCAGTACCTTGGCAATAAATAAGCACTGAATTAATCCGACGCCTTGCCTGCGGCACTGGAGGTTTATTTACTTATTTATTTTATTTATTTTCATTTATTGGTTTTCTTACAGCCATATAATTAATCAATCTTTGAAGAAAAAACAATAATTGATGTACAGAGTTTTGGGCCAATTACGCGAAAACACATACATACAATCGATAAAAGAATAAGAAAAACATGTCCAATAGTGGGTTTGTGTGAGTGTGTATTTGTGTGTTTATTTATTTATTTATTTATTTTGTTTTGGGAAAAATTAAAAGCAAAACGATCTTAAAAATTTTCCACTGAATTTAAAAATTTACTTTAACTTACATTAATAGTTTATTGTGTTATAGCGAATAGTACTCTTCCAGTATTATATTGTTCGAGAATATTCACTGTCTATGTAACATAGTTATTTTGTGGATCAATCTTACTGCCAATAAAAATAATAATAAATGGTTACAAATTATGTTTAAATTCCGCAACGGAGGGACCTAATACGTCCCTGTGCGCGGGGAGCCGCGGGCATAAGACAGGATTCATTGGGTGATCCACGAGAAAAGATCGCCCAAAATTAATTTAAAATTAGGTATAGTACCTTTGAACGATTGTTATATCTAGGTATGCAGTGTGTACATGGTGAGTGTAGGGAAATTGATACAATGATATGGCAGCCAAGGATCGTTAAATTTCCGATAAAGACGAGTGAAAATACGAGGGAACGGGACATGATAATGGTAGATAATGAAGAAACATCAACTATGATTAGGGGAGTACCCGATAGATTGTGGTTACGGTTGATCAAACGACAATATGGACTGAACTTAGAAATTAAATATTAAAAATTAATTATCGCGCTTGTGAAGCGAGTTTAAATCGTCCGAAGCCACCTAGTCCGCCCCAAAACATAGGTAGAGACAGCAACAGAAAAGGTGGAGTTAACTGACAGATCCAAGAGCATGTGGTTTTTTTTTTGCCAAACTGAATCTAAGGGACAAAGATTTGGGTATCAAGGAAAGTAGGATATTGAAAATCCTGGAAACACACGACTTAGGACCTTTGGCTGCTGGGAGGGGTATTAGAGGTAACGCGGAGTCAGAATTGAGACAGTTGGTGTGAACGTCTACGGGGGTGCGAAATCCGCGTCGGTTGTTTTTTTGAGTGAAAGTTACCGTCGACTTAGAGTGTCCCAGTGTTTGAAAATTATAGTTTAACTTCAAGTGAAAGTGGTGTACGGGTAATTATACTCTTCGACATTGTTGATTGCTCACGTTAAAAGAAAAGGGGGGTACGGGTTTGATTTTATTTTATAAAGGGTAATTAATTTGGCATATTAGAACTTCGGAAATTACTGCGCTTTATTAAGTTGATTAGTCCGGCATATATAGAACTGATATTTGCAGATCTCCGGAAACTAGCTGTGCGTTATAAAGATACCTATTTTATGCTAAACACGCGGGAAATTGTTAATAAGTCTTATAAAAATACCTATCTTATGCTAAATACGCGAGGTCCTGTTAAAAGGGTTTTAACTCAGAGTACGGGTTTGATTTTATTTTATAAAGGTAATTAATCTGGCATATCGGAACTTCGGAAATCACTATGTTCTATAAAGTTAATTATTTTTGTCGTCTTACTAGGTTCACAGAATAATATTCGCAGAATTTCAGGAAACGGTAGAGTTCAAATTTAGTTAAATTTTCGTTTTACTAAGTATAGTATTGGCGGATCTCTGGAAACTAGCTGTGCGTTATAAAGATACCTATTTTATGCTAAACACGCGGGAAGTTGTTAAAAGATAAAGGAGTTGTTACTAACAGATTCGATTTTAAATAAGTCTTATAAAATACCTATCTTTTGCTAAATACGCGAGGTCTCATTTTAATTTTTACATTTGTAAGGCATATAATATTTCGTTATATGAAATGTTTCGATTAGACCGGGTTTATTTTAGTTATCGAAAGAATATTTAGTTTATTTTAATAATTTTTTTTGTTTATGTTTAATAGTAAGAGTCCGTTAAAATTATAGCGAATAAATTCTGGGATTAAAAATACGTCTAGTGAAAAATATATAGCTGATCTCGCGGGGTATCAGGTTCAGCCCATAATAATCTAGATTTTCATTTCGTTTAAAATTATATAGAGTAATTCCGTGAGAATCGGGGTTTATTTACAATTTCACAGATGTATAAATTCCATTATTCTAGAAAATTATATAAAATAATCTCGTGAGAATCGGGGTTTATTTACAATTTCACAGATGTATAAATTCCATTATTCTAGAAAATTATATAAAATAATCTCGTGAGAATCGGGACTTATTTACAATTTTACAGATGTATGAAATTTCATTATTCTAAAAAATTATATAAAATAATCTCGTGGGGGTCGGGGTTTATTTACGGTTTTACAGAAGTACAAGTTTCACTATTTTATAAAGTATATAAAATTGCTTCCGTTCGGCCCGGGTTATCTTATATTATATAGGAAAACATAGGTCCCGCGCTATTAAAACATATAAAAACGTTTCATGTGGCCGGGATTATTACGCGCGTTGGGGAAAGTCTATAAGGTAAAAATATGTTTAATTTGATTCGGGTTATTTTATATTTTATGAAAGATATTTGCCTCGCGGACTTAAACTATGAAAAAATGTTTCAATTAGTTCTGGTTATACTTTAGGAGTGATGTAAACTTCGCGGTTGTATAATTTGGGTTACTTTGTATTGTACGAAAACGTAAATCTCGCGTATAAAAACGCGTATAAAAAAAAAACGTATATCATGTATTCAAACATATAAAAACTTCTAGTACATTGTTTCGATAGACCGGGGTTGTATTATACTTATAAAGATGTTGTAGGGCCTCGTTATATTGAAAATATATAAAAACCGCCTGGGGCCGGGTCTTCTTATTTATAAACTATATAAGATTTCGTTACATTTAGTTATATAAAATGCTATCGTTCGGAAATTCGCGTTTCATTTTAAGCATATATAAATATAGGGTCCCGTTTTTAAACAATGTTAGTGTTTCGTTTAGAATTCGCGCCTTCATTTAATAAATATGAAACATGTAGATTTCAATTAGAACTATTTTAAAATGTTTCGTTTAGAAATTCGCGTCTTGTATTATAAATGTGAAACTTATAATATTCGTTTTGAGCTAAAACGTGTGAACATAGAAACACTACAGTTTTGACCGCTATTTTGTTTACTATGCCTAGGACATTCTTGCGGTGTATTAGACTTGATGGTAAAATTTAAACTCTTACTCTGTTTAAAATATACGTAGTGTCTCCGCCTAGATTGGCTTCACGATATACTTTATGAAATTTGTAAGTTCCGCTGTCCTAAAATTATATAAAATTACCTTCGTTTAGATCGGGTTATATCATATTCCTCGTGGAACGCGTAAACCTCGTTGTCCTGAAACTAAATAAGGATGTTTCATCTAGACCGGGTTCATTTTACATTTTAGGAAGAATATAAATCCCGCGTCTTTCACTACATAAAATGGTTTCGGTAAGATTGGGGTTGTTTATACTTGTAAAATTACAGAATCCCGTTATTTTTAAACTATATTAAAATGATCCGGGGAGTATTTGCCGGAGAGTAGATATCAAATATTCGAGATGATAATAAATTTATATTAAGAATAATATTAAGAATAAAACTAAATCGGCGGACCCTAAAAGTAATATGTATTGACCTTATCAAGATGTAGACTAGTGGGGTTTTATTATAGAAACAATTGACTGTTCTGTGGCACCTACTTGTCCGCGGCATCCTCGATAAATGATAAAAACAAGTGGACAAGTGGTCGCTTCGCGGGTTTGTTAAAACTTATAAATGCATGGAATCCTAGATTCAAAGCTTAATCCCGGTATTTCGGATAAATATAAGAATAGGTAACATCGGAAAATAACGGGTAACGGTTTTATGGAAAATATCGGTGCGTATGATCATTAGAGTATGATCATTAGGATTAGAGTTTAGTTTCGGTGACCCGGGAAGTACGGATGCGTAAGACGGAAATAAGGACTATGTTGCAGTATTATTAAGATATATAAATACTTACAATTGTCGAGCTAGAGTCTAATTCCGGTATCTCGAGGAATATAAATTTAAAGAAAAGAAAATAATGTCTAGTTTCGGTTTGATTAAAGTATATACACCGTATAGTTGTAGAGGCTGGATACTAAGCCCCAGCTACGGAAACTTATAAACGCGTAATGGCAGGATCAAAGGTTAGGTCGCGATCTATAGTTAATTAGGGGCCTGTGAATCGTACGCGCGTGCAAGGCAAGTGTCCGCAATCCTTAGGTATAAAGTGAGGTACATAAAGTGAAACTACGATGCACTGGAATGGATATAATCGGCGGCAGATGGGTAAGTCATGTCATCCTCTTTCCGTTTTGAGATTATAACGAAATATAAAGGTGGCGCACGATTAAGAAGAATGGTCTCGGGTTCGACACCCCAGACAGAGGCGGAAGAAGCGCCGACAGTGAAAGCTAACCCCTGTACCGTAAACTTTAAATATGTTTATCCACAGGTGTTTTGCATGTTTAATCCGTACTGACCATAATAGGGGCGAATTAATTTGCCAAATTAACCCTTCTCTGCATGTGTGTGAACTTCCAGGGATCGGGCGGCTCGTGTGCTCGACGCCGAACTTATTTATTTACTTCTATTTATTTATTTAATTGATTGAGTGATTGAATAATTAATTAATTAATTAGGTATTTATTTGTCTATTCATATATATATATTTATTTATTTGTTTATTTATTTATTTTTCATTCAGTCATTCATTCATTCATTTATTCATCTATTTATAAATTATTTATTTATCTATTTATTTATTTAATTGATTGATTGATTGATTAGTTAATTAATTATATATTTATTTATTCATTTATTTGTTTGATTGACTGATTTATTAATTAATTAATAATATATTTATTTATTTATTCATTTGTTTAAATTACTTATTAATTTATTAATTGATTAATTTATTTATTTATTTATCAATTTATTTATTTATATATTTATTTATTTACGTACTCATACGTCTGTGCATCGTCGGGGGGGGGGGATAGTCAGATCAGCATCGCCACCATCATCACCGAATGCCGTGTCCCAACTATATACCACGCGCCAACTTACATCACCGTCACTGAACGCCGCGTTCCGATTACACACTACTCGCTATGTTACGTCGTCGCCACCGATCGCCGCGTTCCAGTTATATATCGTCAGGAGACGTTCCCATAGCATCATCACCATCATCATCGTTAGCAGTGTCCCAGTTATATAGTCAGGAAGCGTTTCGATAGTATCATCATCATCATCATCATTAGCAGTGTCCCAGTTATATATAGTCAGGAGGCGTTCCGATAGCATCATCATCATCATCATCAGTAGCGGTGTCCCAGTTATATATAGTCAGGTAGCGTTTCGATAGTATCATCATCATCATCATCAGTAGCGGTGTCCCAGTTATATATAGTCAGGAAGCGTTTCGATAGTATCATCATCATCATCATCATTAGCAGTGTCCCAGTTATATATAGTCAGGAGGCGTTTCGATAGCATCATCATCATCATCACCATTAGCGGTGGTTCAGCTATATACCGTCAGGAGGCGTTTCGATAGCATCATCAACATCATCATCATTAGCAGTGTCCCAGTTATATATAGTCAGGAGGCGTTTCGAAAGCATCATCATCATCATCATCATTAGCAGTGTCCCAGTTATATATAGTCAGGAGGCGTTTCGACAGTATCATCATCATCATCATCATCATTAGCGGTGTTTCAGCTGTATATCGTCAGGAGGCGTTTCGATAGTATCATCAACATCATCATCATTAGCAGTGTCCCAGTTATATATTGTCAGGAGACGTTTCAATAGCATCATCATCATCACCATCATTAGCAGTGTCCCAGTTGTATATAGTCAGGAGGCGTTTCAATAGTACCATCATCATCACCATCATTAGCAGTGTCCCAGTTATATATTGTCAGGAGACGTTTCAATAGCATCATCATCATCACCATCATTAGCAGTGTCCCAGTTGTATATAGTCTGGAGACGTTTCAATAGTATCATCATCATCATCATCATTAGCAGTGTCCCAGTTATATATACAGTCAGGAGGCGTTTCAATAGTATCATCATCATCATCATTAGCGGCGTTTCAGCTATATATCGTCAGGAGGCGTTTCGATAGTATCATCAACATCATCATCGTTAGCAGTGCCCCAGTTATATATTGTCAGGAGACGTTTCAATAGCATCATCATCATCACCATCATTAGCAGTGTCCCAGTTGTATATAGTCAGGGGGCGTTTCGATAGTATCATCATCAACATCATCATTAGCGGTGTCCCAGTTATATATCGTCAGGAGACGTTTCGATAGTATCATCAACATCATCATCATAGCAGTGTCCCAGTTATATATAGTCAGGAGGCGTTTCGATAGTATCATCATCAACATCATCATTAGCGGTGTCCCAGTTATATATCGTCAGGAGACGTTTCGATAGTATCATCAACATCATCATCATAGCAGTGTCCCAGTTATATATCGTCAGGAGACGTTTCAATAGTATCATCATCATCATCATCATTAGCGGTGTCCCAGTCATATATAGTCAGGAGGCGTTTCGATAGTATCATCATCATCATCATCATCATCATTAGCGGCGTTTCAGCTATATATCGTCAGGAGACGTTACGATAGTATCATCATCATCATTAGCGGTGTTTCGGCTATATATAGTCAGGAGACGTTACGATAGTATCATCATCATCATCATCATCACTAGCGGTGGTTCAGCTATATATCGTCAGGAGGCGTTTCGATAGTATCATCAACATCATCATCATTAGCAGTGTCCCAGTTATATATCGTCAGGAGACGTTTCAATAGTATCATCATCATTATCATCATTAGCGGTGTCCCAGTCATATATAGTCAGGAGGCGTTCCGATAGTATCATCATCATCATTAGCGGTGTCTCAGATATATATCGTCAGGAAACGTTACGATAGTATCATCATCATCATCATCATCACTAGCGGTGGTTCAGCTAAATATCATCAGGTGACGTTTCGATAATGACAACATCATCTTCATCAGTGATGGCAGGGTTCCAGTTACACATCAGTCGGAGCTAATTAGGCAGATCCCATCGTCATCGATGGCAGGATTCTAGCTGTACACCATTTGGAGAAAATACACCGACATCCCTGGCCAGGGGCTAGGCAAATCCCTACTGTCCAGATCCACCTTTCCATCTACTAATACGAGGGGTCATGGCCTCGTGAAACCACATGGCAACCAACAATTACAAGTATTTATTTGTGTATTGTATATGTATGTATATTATATTTTATTAGTATGTATCTATTCGTACGTAGTGTATGAGGGGGCTCTTCACGGGTGGCACAACACCCGTGCGGATGTCTTCCCTCGTCTGGAATGGATTGAACGTATTGATGCATATCAGATTATAATAAGTACTACCTGGGAGGGTGATTGCAGTCACTGTAGTGTCGCGAATGGCCAATGGGCTGCAGTT
>JADDOH010010187.1:0-10330 GCA_016648135.1 Agrypnia vestita
CAATCAACGCGCGTTTATTGATTTGCTTCACTCAATTCTTGAGGTACCCACCTTTCAAGCTTTTTCACCTTACCAATTTGCTTCAAGTGGATTAAAACAGTTTTATCACTAACACCGCAGCCTGTAGCTAACTCGGATGTGGTTTGCGATGGATCCCGCTTCCACAATAGCCTTCAATTCTTCATTATCAACTTTGGTCTCCGGCCGTCCACGGGGCTTGTTCTGCAGGTCGAAATTTCCAGAACGAAAACGTTTGAACCAAAAACGCACCGTGTTTTCTTTTGCGGCACCGTCGCCATACACATCATTAATCCTTCGAGCCGTTTCTGCAGCACTGGTGCCACGGTGGAACTCGTACTCGTAAATAACGCGATATTTCAAGTTTTTCATTTTGTAAACTGAGTGACGCAAAGAAAAAAACAATTGAGGAAAAACAAATGAATTATAATTTTCAAAACACAAATACATGAGTAAATAGCTGTATAAATTTGGATTTGGAATTCCTAACCAAAGAGAAGATATTTGAGATCAAATGTGCCAGTACGGCAAAACACCAATTTCATATGTAAGGACCTAATATATATTCGTATTGTTATTATTGTTTACTGCATACATCGGTTAGTATTTTGAATTAATAAATTATTTTGAAAATTTCAAAATGACGGAGTTGTGCTTTCCCGCAAAGGTTCTTCGTGAGGCGCGCAGCTGGTGGAGATGATCATTTCACCGTGGTTTAAGTGAAATGAACTTACTTACTTATTTACCACCAACCACGTTTCCCCGTGGGGGTAAGCAGAGAAGATAAAGCGCCTGACGTACAACTTTCGCCTCATTCAAATTTATACATCTTCGTATGCAAGCTCGAAGGTTGTTGAGACTTCTAACGCGACCATCTTCCAGTATCTGGGTAATCTCATCGTACCACGTCTTTTGCTATATATCTTTCTTATCATTTATTTGCCCAACATGCCAAACTACCTGAACGACCCTTTTTAATTCTGTTAATTATACTAAGATCAGCTCTACATTCATTCCTAATATCTTCATTTTTACTTTTACATTTTTATCATAAATGGATTCGCCATATGTCTAAAGGATCCCATCTCCACTGCATTCAGTCGACTTTCGTTCCTTTTCTACTATCTCCAGGCTTCGCTTCCATACATCAGTGTTGGTACTAGAATTCAATTATGTACCGCTAGTCTTATCTTGATGAAAGAAAAAAGTTTCTTTTTTTCTTTTGTAACGATTTAGTGTCTATGATATACCAAATCAAAAAAATTACAATTTTTTGCGCAAATGAGATCAGTCTGAAAACAATATTTTTTCTCCTAAAATGTCGAAGATAAAAATTTATAATAAGCAAATGGAGTATTTTCAATCATAAAAATACCATCATAACGATGTTATTATTTAGATTTTTTAATTTTTAAAGAAAATCGCCTAATTGCTGCTTTATGAGATATTTTCTCTACCAATTTGGAAAGGGAAGTTTCTAGAAAAACGCAAAGGAATAATGAAATTCGTTTAAAAATTCACCTACCACGCTAGCTTCGAATCGCTATAACTCAGCCTATTTTTGAATTCTTGAATAAATGTTTACCCAAATTATTTTTAGAGCTTCATGTTATCAGATTTAACGTAAATTAAAAAAAAATTAATTCAATTTTTTAATTATTTTCTTCTCATCTAAGTTATCGGGTCCCCCGACAGTGGCGATTACCCGATAGAAACCATATAGGTTTATCTTTTAAATTAATTTTTATTTAATTTAAAATTAAAGAAAAAAAACACAATTTATTCTGTTTTTTTAAAAACAGAATTAAGTATGTTTCAAGTTAACAGTCAAGTATCGAGAACGAATTCTTGTTTCGTCTCACAAACAAGAGGGATATTGTCCGGTCCTTTTTCATTTTAAGGATTTTTGTATTTTAAATATTAGGTCCTTACATATGAAATTGGCGTTTAGTACGGGAGGAACATAAAGCCGATTTTTTTTATTATAATAGTTTTATTTAATCAAAGTATGTACCATTGCTATCTATGCACTTTTGCCATCTCATAGGTAGTTCATCGATCCCTTTACTAAAAAAACCATTCGGACGGGAATCAATAAAATCTTTGAAGGCGGTTTGTACTGTCCCATCGGAGTTGAATTTTTTCCTTTGCAAGAAGTTATCCAAATTTCGAAAAAAATGGTAATCTGTTGGGGCAAGGTCCGGAGAGTACGGTGGATGTCTTATACATTCCAATTGAAGCTCCTCTAATTTGGTAGCCGTCTGTTGTGCAATGTGTGGTCTAGCGTTATCATGAAGCAGCAGTGGCCTAGAGCGATTAACCAGCCTCGGTTGTTTAGCAGCTAGCTTTTCCATCATGGTTTGCAGTTGCTGGCAATAGACATCTGCCGTAATCGTCTGGCCAGATTTAAGAAAGCTGTAGTGAACGACACCAGCACTAGTCCACCAAACGCTCACAAGTAACTCGCGTTTGTTGATTTGCTTCACTCAATCCGTGAGGTACCCACCTTTCAAGCTTTTTCACCTTACCAATTTGCTTCAAGTGGATTAAAACAGTTTTATCACTAACACCGCAACCTGCAGCTAACTCGGATGTGGTTTGCGATGGATCCGCTTCCACAATAGCCTTCAATTCTTCATTATCAACTTTGGTCTCCGGCCGTCCACGGGGCTTGTTCTGCAGGTCGAAATTTCCAGAAAGAAAACGTTGGAACCAAAAACGCACTGTGTTTTCTTTTACGGCACCGTCGCCATACACATCATTAATCCTTCGAGCCGTTTCTGCAGCACTGGTGCCACGGTGGAACTCGTACTCGTAAATAACGCAATATTTCAAGTTTTTCATTTTGTAAACTGAGTGACGCAAAGAAAAAAACAATTGAGGAAAAAACAAATGAATTATAATTTTCAAAACACAAATACATGAGTAAATAGCTGTATAAATTTGGATTTGGAATTCCTAACCAAAGAGAAGATATTTGAGATCAAATTTGCCAGTACGGCAAAACACCAATGTCATAGGTAAGGACCTAATATTTATATACTCGTGTTAATTTATGAGTATATATATGAACATTGGCGTGCTGCGCTTACAAGCAAAAAAGCTGTGCATTAGTAGAGATTCTGGGAAACAAATATTAATTAAATAATCCTTATCTTATGAAAAAGTTGATGTAAAATTCTAGCCGTAATTCTTCTTACCGCTAGAAGTTTTATTTTTGACTTATCTGTACCTTACTTCATGTCAATTCTTAATTATCTCACTTGTTTGCGCCCAAAAAATTGTACCATAAATCTAGTCAAGTCGAGAAAAAACTCGTCCTGAACCGTGTATTTTGACTTATCTCTATGTCTGCGGGTTTTATTAATAGTCAAGTAAATTTTTCATGAAATAGCGTGTTTCTTCGAAAGGTACTATGCCAGGTGAGAACTTCACTCAGGTCATGGTACGTCTATGCGCACGTCATTTGCAGAAATAATATTTTTTACAAATTCCACCCAAAACTTTTTGCGTTCTATTTTTATTTTATTTTTCATTTCTATGGTGAATGTAATTACCATCTGTCAAATTAATGATTATTTACGACATTTCCATCGATGACATCATAAAATGTTTTTGTGAAAAGAAACGTAGGTATATCTGAGATCAGTATAATTCCCGATTTAATCATATATCAATCGTGATCGAAACATATTAAAAAATTTTGCCGTATTACCTATATATAATTTTTTTATTTATGTAGAAAATCTTGTTTACAATACTTCTCCTAAAGTGTAATTATTTTTGTTGATTAAAGCTACTCAAAATAGTTCATGATATACAGATAAAAAAATTTAAAAAATGTATATATCCTTTTAGATATATGCGTATATATATATTTTTAATATAGGTATATAGTCGGTCACAGCATAACCTAAATTCATACCCACTGCACGCCACTGTAAATGAAATGATTATAAAAATTAATATTGCAAGTGTAAAAAATATATCATTCTAAATTGATAACCCCATAAAGAACCATTACGATTCTCTATACTCGCTTATTTTAACATTTCGGAGAGGGTACAAATATCGAATGACAGGTAAGTCCAGAGATAAATACACTCGTACACGATATTTCTTTGTTCCTTTCCGCTAGATCCAAGGTTCTCGATCCAGGCTCCTCTCGTCTCATCTTGTGCAGTCCTCAGAATCAGTGCAAATACCCTTTTCTCACGAGGCGTTAGATCGTACGCAGTTATCCTCTCGATACTCGCTCTTTGCTAGGCTCTGAAGAAAAATATTTTTTGTTTGTTACAGTGTGCAAGAAAAGAAAGATCAGTCGTGGTTGATCTAAAATATACTCAGATAGATATTCGTCTGAGTCTTTTAGTCTACTTTTGAATCGGATATTTTATGATGGAAGATAATATTGCCTGTGTATCTAAAATGAATAAATTACTATAGTAACAAATATAACTTAATTTAAAAATATAATCCGAGTATAACAAAAAGCTCTCTTATTTTATAATAAAAATTATACGGAGATTAACGCAGTACGAACTGACGTCATAGAATTGAAAAATAAGGTTGTGTTCAAGCGATTATCTTGGTCCGATTATGAGTAACATTTCATTGAACATCAAAAATTCAGTAAGTAACGTAAAATATAAATATAAATATAAAAAATAAAAATATAAAATATTCATTGAACAAAAAAAACTCAGTAAGTAACGTAAAATATAAAATATTCAAAGCGGTTTATAAATATCCTATCGGCTAGCATTTTATGCTACACCTGCAACTTTTGCTCATTTCCCCGTATTCTAAACCTTAGTTTTCATCCCCACTACTTGTTTTCCCTTTCTTTTAAGCTTAATCACCCCAAAATTGCTACCCCCATTCAACCTCCTAAGTCCTAAAGCGGGATAAGGACCCATCCCCTTAAGCTTTTTTAAGATTAACTGAGGCCGTTTCGCAGGTAGGCTCGACCGAGTAACAAATTGTTTAACCATTACGACAATTATTATTTCCTTCACGTTAATCTTTAGTTCACCGTCTTCTCGGTCATCCTGTATTCCTAAACCGTTCATTTATGTGTTCTCTGTAACACTGTCAGTGTCTCATTATTATTTATGCCGACAAAGAAAATATATACTGTTCTGTAAATAATTTAAAAACGAGGCATTAATGGCCGTAAAGTAGACAAACATAAAGAACTTGTGTAAAAGATGTTGCTCATAAATTTTAGATATGTGTTGGCTGTAACATTTCATTATAAAGAATTTAAAAATAATTATTTTAAAATGTACATTTCTTACGTACAAAGAAAAACTTCTCAGGTATTGTGTGTATGAAAATTTGGTTTCTGATAGCAATTTTAAGTTCTTTATGTCGAAATATTGAAATGAATAAATATATTATTAACAAAAGTTTCATACACCTGTTCTTGACGAACGGACGGGTGAGTGACTTAAAAATAATATATATCTCAGAAAGAAGTGTACAAAAAAATTACAGTACAGCTTGAGTAATGATAGCATAAATATCAAACCATTCTCAATATCTTATTTTATTACGCATATTCTAGATACCTTTGACATTTTGTGCCGTTTTCTTTTATGGTTATTTAACCCCATTCTCCAGTTGAGGTATCTCGTATTGGTCAGTAAACGATGCGCATTACTTTAAATAAGAGATAAGTTTAAAAACAACTGGTGCGTGTACTATGTATGCACCTTAGATGTTATAGTACTTATATTTCAAATATAAAAAAACACGTTATGTGTTGTATACCTTGCGTTGGTACATAGCACGAAACATAGGAACATTGCACATGAACATTCTGTCCGGCTATGTTCTAATTCAAGGTATAAGACACAAACTACCATTTCTATCAATGACAGTTCTCAATAAACAGATAAAAAAATCTTGCTTGTATAAAAAGAGAAAATAAAACCAGTGCATAATTCAATTATGAATTTTATCACAATTATTTTATGAAGAATACATCAGCAAATAGAAAATAAATAACTATAACAGGCACCGGAGCATGTGCAATTTTCATAACAGCATTTTGTTAATAATAGCGCCCAGAATGTGTGCAATTTTCATGACACACTTTTAAACGACTTGATGTCATCACTCATAGGAATTGCTATTGGTTAAATACCACAGCCATTTTCTTTTACGGGGTTAAGGCATGGACACCATTAACCAAGAATTAATCCGAAAAATCGAAACTTTTGAGATATGGATCTATAGACGCATATTGAATGTTTCCTGGGTGGATAGTGATAGAGTGACGAATGCGTATGGCGTATGAAAAAAACCGCGAAGTGCTGCGAACTATCAAGATAAAAAAAGCTGGAGTGTGTCGGACCTACTCGTATTATGAGAGGACTAAAATATAGGATTATGGAGTTTCACCCCATAACAACCAATCTAAAACACGGCACACGCGTGCATGAATGAAGGAACACTGATCCCTTGACGAAACGGAGGACACACACACACAAACGTAGCGAGTCTGCTGCGTAGACAAAACACCGGTGCGTGGAAACGCGGATCAAAAGCCGAGCATCGTCAGCCATCAGCCAACTACCGTTCTTCAAGAGAGTTCTTTGTTCCCAAAACATAAAAAAATAGCCAATGCCCTGTGCGGGCATGTCAGTCTCTCAACTACTCCCGGCGTAGGCCGAGGGCCCTGTTCCGTCGAGTCTTTATCATTGTCTTTATTATCGTAATTATTTATAACTTGTAATTGTTTTATCGAGTAAATAAATTCATCAAACATTCCACAACTTTGGAGAATTCCCGTTACATAACGGGTGGTGACTTCAAAGCAACCTTCTCCTTATTCATCGATCACTACAAAACGTAGGTGGAGCCCTTCTTTCCCACATCTGGGAACTACAGACGAAAGAAGAAAACACACACTCCCCCGAGAACACACACTAAACTAACCCATCCGTGGTAAAAGAAGCGTAGGAAGAAGCCGCATCTCATGTTTGCGTAACTTGAAGGACCGGAAGGATAAGTATAACGTGCGGCGGTAAATAAAATCATAATCTCCAGAATGATCGCCGATCTCCGATTGGAGATGGCATCACAAGAAGAAGGTATACCACTAGGAAAACTGCCATCCTAGAATTCGATTGTTGTAACATCTTGGTGTGAAAATATTCCGTTGTAAATATCACTCTTAAAATACATCTAGAACCTATATTCGAGATTATGTTAAAAAAAATTAAGTTAGTTTGTTACATATTGTATGCTAGTTAATATTTTGTTTTTTCCAGTCTAAATTTTTTTGTTTTTACTTCACTCTATATTTAAGTATTACCGAATGCATATTCTCATTTACATTTTATTTTAATCTTTAATACAATAATACTCATACAATCTATGTATACTAAATATCCTATCATCTCTACGATACTATATATGTGAAGTATAAAAGCAAAGGCAGCAATATCCAACAAAAAAAAATATTTTGAATGCAGTCACCGAAGATTATTTAATAAAAATTTACTGTATTCTAGTTTTCATATATCTATTCCTTCCAAAATAATGTTTCCTAAAAATGTATGGACTATTTTTCAGAATAAATTAGTAATCCTCGATGACTGCATTAATTTTTTTTGGATATTTCTGCCGTTGCTCTTATACCCCACATATTATGTAATATTTTAACAATAATTGTAGCATTTCTTTTAAAACCCATTCAGCTTTTTACATTTTTCATATTTTTCGGCAGCTCATCGTACAATTTTACACCTCTACATGAGACAATTTTGTGTATAAACTTTTTTCTTATATGGTTATGTTATTCTATTCCTATTTCTAGTTTTATATTTATGGATATCTATTATTTACAACAATTTTGTTCAATGACAAATTTGGCATTCATCGTATTTAGGCATAAAAAATTCATTAAAATGATTAAATGTATGTTGGACTGCCCTAAACTGATTCAGATGGTCTCTTATAATACCAACACAAACGAGACATCACGAAGTGTTCTTTTTAGGGACCCATAAGAATAACTATGCTTTAAATTCACCGTTAACACGCATGCATCGCCGTGGAAATAAGTTCCCGAAATTCGTTGACATTTTTCGTTGTAGGGGCATACCCGAACTAAGGAATCACATAGACTTAGAACTTGCCAGTAGAATTGAGTAGTTTGATGGGCAAAATTTTTTTTGTTCTCCTTAAATTAGTACCATTCTGAATTCGCTTTTTACTATTTTTTTTTTTCTGTTAATAACTATTAATTTGTTTTAATTATTACTGTTTATTGTTTTATTGTTTGTTTATTACTGTTAATTTTTAAACTAATAATTGTTTATATATATTTATTTATTTTAAGGTATTTTATGAATTATTCATTTCTGTTTTAAAAATGTTTTATTTCTATCTATTATTTTTTTGGTTTATTTTATCATCTTATTTTATTTTTATGGTATTTTGCTTTAATAATCTTTATTTTTTATTTTTTATTTCAATGGTTTTAACAATTTCTTTTCGCTTTTATACTAATCATTGTTTATAAATATTTATTTTAAATGATGATTGTTCATTTCTTTTGAATATTTTTTATTTCTATTAATATTTTGGTTTATTTTAAAACATGTTTTATGTTTATGTAAAAATTCTCTAAAAAACTTTATTTATTTTATAATATAATATATACGCCCTGATTTGGGCTTTTACATCATAACTATTTTAGTAGGTACATAGGATTAACATGACAAAAATGATATAATATTAACAATATAAATACTTAAAGTCGCAAGAAAATACAGTAGAAAGCAGTTAGAAAGAAAGAAAGTAGTAAGAAATAAAAGAAAATACATTATGTAAACAGTAGATACAAAGGAAGAAAGTGATTAAAAAATAAAAAATAAGTATATAAATACAACCATATTATTATTCTGCGAATAGGGGAATTATATACTTCTGTAACTATATTGAACTGAACATATATTATTAGAATAGTGTATCTAGTTTTATCGCGCCTGATCCTGATCGCCGCGATAGTGTTCGTCAGTGTGCCCTTATAGTTTGACATGGCAGAAGAGAACACATCTGCAATGCTTTCATATTTGTTGCCCAGTCTGTGTAGCCAAGATACGAGGGAATTTTTGTGCAGGTTTGTTCTCGTATTATCACAGTAAAACAGAGAAGGTGTACGGGTAATTTTACACGGCACGTGAAGTGCGATGAGACGCAAATATATTATATTGTAAAAGTCCACTGTAGGGCGTTGATAAATAAATGAATAAATTTTTTTTTTTTAAATCTTCATAAATTACTATTTTTCCAGTTAATTCAGAATAACAAATCAGCTAGACATCGTAACAGTTATCAGAAATGGATGCGGATGACAAGGGGACAAGGGGACAAGGGTGAAAGCCAAGTGTTGTCCCGGCAGCCACGTATTCGCTTCGGAAGTAAAGGGTCCCGCGCGAAGTAGGTACGGGAGTGGATACCGCACAATAAATAGTGTATTCCGCCCGGCGCTGTACTTACCCGCGATCATTCAAGACGAACCGCCCGCGCGGCGGAGCCTTGTTCTCCCCAACACTGTTTGGGGGCAATAAAAATGGGACGTAAACGGGAAAACGTACGTTTACAATTTTAACGAAGCCAAGGGATACGGAATGAACGGTTTTCGGGGCCGTAGCAATACTAATTTCCCTGAAGCGGCGCTCGTAAAATCCACAGTCCGACCCGCCGACCGACGGGCGGGCTAATAGACATCCGAATGAGGGATGGTTTATCGGTAGACAAGCAATAAAATTTATTCTTTTTCAGACACTTTTATTTTATTTATTTATTTTAAGCATTTCCGTAAATATGAGAAAGATAGTTTTTATCCGTGTTGGATAAATTAAGTATGTATTTGTATGTTTACGACTCCAATTGAGACTTTTACGCTAGATACCTAATAAATCTTTTTTACGAACCTTCTCTCAATTTTTTTATATTTTTTCGTATATATTTAAACATACATAGTGAGTTCAGAATAATGTACTTATGTATTTAATTTGTTTCATTTTTCATTATTGTTTTAGCGTTTATATAATGTTCACTCTTCCTTAATTAGAATGAGGTCTGTGGTAAATGCGTCAGGTTCATCGGTTGTGGAATCTAAACAATTAAGATATTCTCTAAATTCAAAAAAAATATATATAAAATTACTAAATTAAAATTTATAAAATTAAATTAAATAGATAATTTAGTGTCATTTCCATTTCTGATAAGTAATTTAGTGAATGGAAGACACGGTAATATTGGTAAATAGGATAAAAAATACGAAAGTACA
>JADDOH010010188.1:0-31759 GCA_016648135.1 Agrypnia vestita
GGAGGCGTTTCGATAGTATCATCAACATCATCATCATTAGCAGTGTCCCAGATATATATTGTCAGGAGACGTTTCAATAGCATCATCATCATCACCATCATTAGCAGCGTCCCAGGTGTATGTAGTCAGGAGGCGTTTCGATAGTATCATCATCAACATCATCATTAGCAGTGTCCCAGTTACATATAGTCAGGAGGCGTTTCGATAGTATCATCATCAACATCATCATTAGCGGTGTCCCAGTTATATATCGTCAAGAGACGTTTCGGTAGTATCATCAACATCATCATCATAGCAGTGTCCCAGTCGTATATCGTCAGGAGGTGTTTCAATAGTATCATCATCATCATCATCATTAGCAGTGTCCCAGTTATATATAGTCAGGGGGCGTTTCGATAGCATCATCATCATCATCATCATCATTAGCGGTGGTTCAGCTATATATCGTCAGGAGTCGTTACGATAGTATCATCATCATCATTAGCGGTGTTTCGGCTATATATAGTCAGGAGACGTTACGATAGTATCATCATCATCATCATCATCACTAGCGGCGGTTCAGCTAAATATCATCAGGTGACGTTTCGATAGTGACAACATCATCTTCATCAGTGATAGCAGGGTTCCAGTTACACATCAGTCGGAGATAATTAGGCAGATCCCATCATCATCGATGGCAGGATTCTAGCTGTACACCATTTGGAGAAAATACACCGACATCCCTGGCCAGGGGCTAGGCATATCCCTACTGTCCAGATCCACCTTTCCATCTACTTATACGAGGGGTCATGGCCTCGTGAAACCACATGGCAACCAACCATTACAAGTATTTATTTATGTATTGTATATGTATGTATATGTATGTATATTATATTTTATTAGTATGTATCTATTCGTACGTAGTGTATGAGGGGGCTCTTCACGGGTGGCACAACACCCGTGCGGATGTCTTCCCTCGTCTGGAATGGATTGAACGTATTGATGCATATCAGATTATAATAAGTACTACCTGGGAGGGTGGTTGCAGTCACTGTAGTGTCGCGAATGGCCAATGGGCTGCAGTTGCTCACAGGCGAGGGTTGGGGAGCCTAGGAAACTCCCCCTCCCCACTCGCATATTTTTGACTTGACAGGTGGCCCGGGACCATCTTTACAGTAGCTTCAGTATATATACCGTAGTTTAACTTAGTTTAACCTGGAGGAGTTGGAATTCGGGGGGCAAACTGGCTCTGAGCCCGGACGCCAGACACTGACGCGAGGGATGGTGCGGTACTTTGCACAGAAGAGGCCCAACATGAAAAGGCGCATCCAGGCTCAGGTCAACGTATCCGGAACTCGTGTCGGGAGAAGGAAGATGGGATCAGTCACCGATGAGCCTTTGGGTATGGAGGGGCCGAATTTAAAGCAACCACATTTTCCGCGTACACATACATTTACACATACCTTCTACACAACCCCTTATCCATTAGAACCCAACGTACCACTAGAATGAGACATAGGGCCAGATACAGGTGACGGAACTTAGGCCGGCTAGTAAATAAACGTAACAATGTAATTGATATAAAGATAATGCAGAGTAAATATAAAAGATCGTAGGGAATAAGCACAGCGAGATAACGGCGGAAGATAAAATTATTAATCAGCGAGGGCGTCGAAGACGGAATCGTCCATAGGAGCGGCTACGAAGGACTCGAGGGCTTTCAGGGGATCTATATACTCTATATGTGCATGCGCATGTGATAACGTCACGTCACTAACCTTTCCAGTGGATGGCGGTCGATCCCATACAGGTAGGACAATGGGGGATCGAGCGGAGAGGGCATGGAAGCAGAGGATCGCGCACTCTGGAAGCGCAGCTACACCAGATGCAGTGGTTTCAGTCCGTAGGAATGATAGGTAAATAATATAGGGCCACGGAACATAGTATGTTTAGCAATTGCACCGTAGGGCTTAATTGACGTGCTAGGTAGTTTTGTTTGCGTTTTCCATGAACATTCACGAACTTCATACCCCAGTATTTAATTTAAATTTAGCTTGCGTTAGGGTTACCACAAAACCAATTCATCCCCTATAGTTCGAAACAAAAAATTACACAACGTGAACTGGGGAGGTCTTGAATAAAGCGAGGGTGTTTGGAAATACTACGTTAAAAACCGTAGAGCCTTCACCCGACGTAGATAGATAGCTTGTTTGCCTCTAACAAGGCGTAAACTCAGTTAGGAGTAGGATCGAGCTGAAAGGCGAAGAAGAGGAGCCATCACAACTCCAACCTTGATTAAAAGGAAACATTGTGTTTTTTAGAGACTTTGCAAAATAGGGGAACCTTTGTTTTCCCTCACAATATTATATTTTACTTAAACCTTAACCCGTGCAAAAACGGGTACAACCAGCTAGTTTTTAATAAAAATTGAAGATCAGACCTAGGTACTTGGACTACCCTTAAGCGATTTAGGGTTGTTTCAAGTTGGATTAAAGTAAGCGTTCGTTTAAAGCATAGATATTTACGAAAACGGATCGTCTGATTAGTGGAGAACGCTTTTTGCTCTATGTTTTAAACGAACGCTTACATTTTTATTAATTATTATTATTTTTATTGTTACAATAATATTTAATACACAATTGTGTTATTCATAGTATCTCTCCATTTAAAAGCATTGCTCTTGTACTTGGACAGGGAACTTTGAATTTCTATATATAATTCCTTACATTTAATTATTATATATATTATATTATATATTTAGGGTGAAGTAGTAGAGTAAACGTCTTTGACTTTGAAAGTAATGGTGTCTATTTCAGTTCATAGAGATGTTCTTTCAATTTGCTCTTCAATTGTTCTGCATCCTGTATCTTTATTATTTTGATTGGAAGCTTGTTAAAAAATTTCATGCCTGAGTATATGAAACCTTGTTGATATTTTTTTGTATTGCATTTTGGGATTTAAAAATTGTCTCTTAATCTTGGTGTTGTGTTTTTTTCGAAATTTGCCTGATCGTTTTCTTTGATAAGTTGCATAATTGATACTCTTATGCATATAGATTCCACCTTTGGGACTGGAAATATTTTGAATACTGTTTGTGTAGGGAATGTTAATTTTTTTAAGTATGACTTTAATAATTGTTCCCTGAATTACTTTAATTCGATCTATTACATTATTATAAGTTCCACCACACCCTATTATTCCATATTGGAGTAGTGAATGGACAGTTGCATAGTAGGTATACCTTTTTTAAATTGTCTATGCTTAGAATGTTTCGTAGTCTTTTGAAAATATATATACATCTTCTAATTCTTTTCGTCAACTCGTTGATATGGCTATGGCATTTAAGATGTAGGTCTATAATTACTCCAGGATATTTGATTCCCTTATTAGGATTTATTATTGAGCATGAGTTGTTGCAGGTCACTCTGTCACAGTTGGTATTGTGGATGGTAATTTTTATGTTAGGCGGTATTTTAAGGTTTTTTATCGAAAAGGGAACGTAGTATGTTTTTTCGGAGTTTAGGGAGAGCAAATTGTTGTCAAACCAGGATTTCAGTATATTCATGTCTCTACTTGCGTGTTTATTTACTGTGTTCCAGTCTGGTCCGCTTATAATAATAGCTGTCGTCTGCATATGATATGATTTTACCCGTCAGATTAAGTTTGAATATGTCATTGACGTATATTATAAATAGGAATCGACCTAGAACTGTCTCTTGTGGTATTCCAAAGTCGCTGGTTAAGGGCTGGCTTAGTGTCCCGTTAATTTTTACATTTTGTGATCTTTCATGGAGATAGCTTCGGATCCAGTTTTTTTTTTTTTTAGGACGCAGGAATAGAAGACAAAATTTGTCTTCTATTCCTACGGATTTTAATTTTATTATTAATTTGCTGTGGGAAATACTGCCAAAGGCTTTTCTTAGAACAATGAATATTCCAATGCATTTCTTAAATGTATCTAGAGATTCTAGGATAATGGAAGATAGTCAATCGCGTCTTGTGTACCTTTGTTTTTTCAACTTAATTAATGAAAACCAAATTGGTTTTCATTAATTTAGTTGTTTTCTCTGATGTATTGTGATAATCTTTTTTTGACAATTTTTTCTGTGATTTTTCCAAAGTTTGAAATAAGCGAAAAAGGTCTATAATTTGTAATTTCCTCAGGATTACCTGACTTGTATATGGGTGTAATAATGGCTCGTTTGTAGTTTGATGGGAATATTCCGGTTTCTAAGCTTAAATTTATTATATGTAAAAGAGGTTTTGATATTTGTTCTTTTATAAAATTTATGGTTTTGGCTGTATATTTGTCGTATCCTGGCGCTGAACCTTCCTTTAAACTTTTTATAATCAGTTCTATTTATTTGGTTGTAGTTGGTTGAATTTTCTATTTTATTTCCTGTGTATGTTGAATAAGATATCAATTCGTCGTTGTTTTAGTACTTAGTAATCTTATTTCCTAAGTTTTTTCCGACGTTGATGAAGAAATTGTTAAAGATATTTGCCGTCTTCAAGTTTGTGTTTACTGGGGTATTATGCCGTGTTGTTACGACCTTTCGGGTCGACGTTTCGGATCCCATTGCAGGGTCCATCATCAGGGCTGATGGTTGTGGTTAAGTATCGGCTTGCAATACCGTGCCGAAGTCATGATGTGTTGTATTGTGTTGTATATATGATTCATCTGTTGTCTGATCACTATCTCTGCGGAGTCTGCGACGAGAATGACTTTTCCACCATCTTGCGCAATGACGCTTCTACGCCGCAGATTATGTCTTCAACTGGAATGTTTTTTTGGTGCTATGGCGAAATTCAAACCTTTAAAGGAGGGATAAAACCAAGGAAAGGAGGATAAAACCTACATAACAACCTGAAGTTCACCATGGAGATAGAGAAAGACAACGTGCTGCCTTTTCTCGATGTTGAAATAAAATAAAAAGCCGATGGGAGTTTCGGACACAGAGTTTATAGGAAGCCTACGCATACGAACCGTTATCTACATGCGAATTCCCACAGGAGAGTAACTGCGGGAAACAAAGTTAATGGTGCACTAAATGCAATTATGGCCAATAAGAATCTGTCAAAAGAAGCAAGACTAGCGGTACATAATGGCGTTCTAGTGCCAACCCTTATGTATGGAAGTGAAGCCTGGAATTGGCAAAAGAGGAATGAAAGTAGACTGAATGCGGTTGAAATGCGGTCACTAAGACGCTTGTGTGGAAAATCTTTAGTCGATACAGTGAGGAATGAACAAATTAGAAGTGAATGCAATGCTGGCTGTAGTGTGGTAGATAGAATAAAGAAAGGAGTGCTGAGATGGTTTGGTCATGTGGAACGTATGAACGAGGAAAGGATGGTTAAGAAAATATATGAGGCGAATGTTGAAGGCAACAGGAATAGAGGGCGTCCGCGAAAGACCTGGCACGATTAGGTACTACAAGTATTTGAGGATGGCCCTGTTAAAAGCCGCAACAATCGTAGAACGTGTATGAGAAGATGTATGAATGTGGCCGAAGCAAAAGTGGTGTGCCAGGATAGAAGAGTGTGGCGTTCAATCCTCTCTGCCTACCCCTGCAGGGAAACGGCGTGATGGTTAGTTAGTTAGTTAGTTAGAATTCCCACCATCATCCTGCTCAAAAAAGAGGTCTCATCAACACTTTCGCCACGAGGGCCAAAAGGATATGCCAAGACGAATATCTACAGGAAAAAATGATAATACTCAGCGACGCACTGGAAGGGAATGGTTACCAGAAGCGACAGATACAAGACGTCATAAGAACGAGGTCTGTTCGCCCTGAAAAACATACAGAACCTGAGTGCAAAAGCATTGTCTTTCTGCCTTTTATCCAAAGCGTTACAGACAGAATTGCCAGAGCTCTCAAGAAAAGAGACATTAAGACAATTTTTTGTACCAACTCCAAAATTAAGGATATGTTGAGATCAGCAAAGGATCGAGATCGCTTAGAAACAGACGGTGTGTATAGACTCGATTGTCAAGACTGCGATAAAGTATACGTGGGACAAACGGCGCGTACCATTTCCAAAAGGGTCAACGAGCACAAACGGGCATGCAAACTCGGTCATCCAGAAAAATCAGCACTGGCTGAGCATTTTCTGGATACCGGCCATCATTTTGCATTCGAACCGAAAATCCTTGGAAAGCCTAAGAGTCACCATGCGCGTCTTCCATCCGATAAACATTAATAGAGATGATGGTCTCAAATCAAAAATAGAGTAGCTTGTTGGTCTTGGGGTTAGGACACTGGCCTCGTGATCCAAAGGTCGCGGGTTCGAACCTCACTCCAGAGTAGCAAGTTAGTCCTATTTTCATAGCACAAGCGTTTAGCTTTGTTTGAAAATAGTAAGAATATTGATGTGACACGTATTCCGTGTTCACATCTCTATTTAAAAAAAAAAAAAATTAAAAACATCTTGGTATCCGGCGCTTCAAAGTCATTCTCGTCGCAGACTCCGCAGAGATAGTGATCAGACAACAGATGAACCATACATACAACACAATACAACACATCATGACTTCGGCACGGTATTGCGATACTTAACCACAACACCAACATTCAAGACAACACATCAGTCCCTGATGATGGACCCCGCAATGGGATCCGAAACGTCGGCCCGAAAGGTCGTAACAACACGGCATAATACCCCAGTAAACACAAACTTGAAGATTCTGAGTGGCCGTGAAAACCTAAGAACATTCTTATATTTGCCGTCATTTGGAGTTTTTCTGTGCAGTTTATTTTTGCATTGTTGTATGTGATGTAATTGATTTTTTTCCCTTTCTGTGATTTTTTTTTATCAATTATATCATTTATTATATTCCATACTCTCTTACTATTGCTTTCTGCCGAATTTCTTTTGTAGTAATTTTTATTAGGAATAAAAGTTTTTTCTTATACCTACATTTTTAAGGTGTTTATTTAGTTGTTCATTGTTTGGTTGTTTTTTATATTTATTTAAAAGTATTTCCTTATATCTTATTGATACGATTAGCCCGTGGGTGATCCAGGGTTTAATTGGTTTATACTTGGAAGATATGTTCTTGGTTGTGTTATATTTGAAATGTTTATTTAGTGTGTTTTAGAATATATTACAGCATTCATATACATTAAAAAATTTACACTTTTACATAAAAATTTCACAAAAACTCACAAGCGATGTACGAGTAGATAAATAATGCAGTGGAATTTTCAGGAAATGATATTTGAGAAAAAAAAATTACAGTTAATTATCAAAAATCAACTGAATGCCAGCACGTATTTTTTAGGTTTTTACCCATTTTTACAGAGTGTTATTAAATTAACTATTGATAATTTTTAATTTTGGAAAAGGACTAATTGTTAACACGTTCTCTGTGATATTAAATGAATATTTTGTTTGCTTATTATATAAATATTCTTCATTATATAAACTTAACCGTGAATGCCGTTTTGGCTTATTTTGCTCGGCGCAGTCTTAAGAACAATCTAAAATGGTTATAAAAGCTCTGTATACGAGTATATATATATTTTTTTATTAAGTCGCCAATCCCAATTATAATAATAAGGTTGTCTGTTAGTAAAATTTTTTACGTATTTTTTTTTCCTTTTCTTTTTTTTTCTTTATAGTAATTTTTTTCTTATCTTTTCTTTTTTTCTTATCATTTTTATATAAAAAAAATACTTTTCCTTAGGAACTAACGTGTAAAAGTACTGTCATTTTTGACAGGTTAGATTTAGTTTAATATAATTATTATTTCAAAAATATTTTCACTCTTTGTATAATTTATTATATTGAAATTGTATCGCCTCTTGTATAAAATTACTATTTATAATTTTAATTTCATTTAATTGTTATATTTTCTCTTTTAATTCTACATTTTTATGTGTATCTTTATATTGTTCTTGCTTATGTTTTGAAATAATTTATATTTACATTCTTCCGGGTTCCGGGTTCGATTCCCGGTGAGGTCACATTTTAATCAATGTGATTTACTCAAGCCTGGGTGTTTTGTGATGTATTTCGCTTCTGTAATTGGGCCTCCTGGCCTGTTGAAGCGTAAAAAAAAAAATAGGTAAATAAATAGGTTTATATTCGTCTATTGTTTATCCATTTTGTACAAATTTTAAAGTTAAAGCCTTTAAAGCCGTATTTATTTATTATTTTCTATCGGTTTGGCAAAAAAACCTAAAAAAATAGTGATAATTTTAGTTGTGCATATAGTTTTTGAATAAAATTATATGAAAAATAAAACTCATTCATTGTATACATAATTAATTTCTGTCCTGGCTACAATACTTGAATGTCTCTTCATTGCTTCACGAAAGTGACTTTCGGTGATGTCAGAAACACAACAAAGAAAAATATACGTACATGCACGTCAGCGGACGGTGACAAACTGAATTACAGCCAATGTGTGATCCCAATATCCGAGCGACACCAAAATTCCTTTGACGTGTGATCGAAAAACCGACAACGTAGCCAACCTCGGCCAACCTCCGCCAACCTGCGCCAGAACCCTCTTTATACATTGGGCCAACCTCGGCCAATGTGTACAGGGCCCATAAGAATATAAACAAAGTCCAAAATCAAAACGACGACACAGGATTTATGTTAATAAAATTAAATATTTTAAAGGTGATTTTTCTGTATTTATATGCATCTAAAGCTTGAAAAAAGCATGTTTTGACTATGGATAATTTTGGGGAACATGTTTGAACCTGTTTATTCTGCATAATTATCAAGAAATGAATTGAGTGCGTTCGTTATATGATTTTTAAAAAAAATACGTATTACCTACATATTAAAAAATGTCCTTAGGTTTTCACGGCCGTTCAGAATCTTCTGTGTATAGTTTTCTGGGATATTCAGCCCTGATGATGGACCCTGCAATGGGATCCGAAACGTCAGCCAGAGGGTTCACATATACACGGCAGAATATCCCAGAAAACTATACACAGAAGATACCTACATATTATCATTCTCAAAGCACGTTTTATAAATAAAAATAATAATTGATTTATCTAGACCGCAATCAAAAGAATGTGCGCTAAAAATATGTGTGTTGTTACGATGCAAAAAATGAACACAAAATTAGTTTTTCTAGTAGGAAAGTAACCTTTTTTTAAATCCAAAATATATATTTAATTGGAATATCATATTGAGGCTTGTAATACGGGCTTGCCAGGCAACTTTCTTCCTCTTTCTTCTTATCGGACAAAGCTAGGGAATGGTCTTTTGATTGTGGTCGACCTATAATAGTCATAGTCATTTGATTTCACAGGTTTTTGAAAATTGTCACAAAAGTGACATTTTTCCTCTGTCATCTTACATATACATCTTTCATCTATTCATCTTATATATAAAATAGCGAAATGGTGTGTTATATAAATAATATATTATTATGTTCAATGCAGTAGGAACATGGATCGGTATCAATTGTAACATTTCCGTCAACGTGTTTATAAATTTGAAGTTGTATTCCTAGTAAAATTAGAGAATTGACAAAATAATTGCTTTGAAGACAGCTAAACGGTCTACCGCTGAGAAAATTATTTCAAATCATATATCTTATAGCGACAATGCAAAAAGTTGGTAAACGTAATTTGGTAGAATTGATCCCGGTCTATCCTATGCAATATTTTATATGTCGCTGCCATTTATCAGATTTTGTATTGTGTAACAATTATTGTTACATTTATTATATAATAATATTTATTGTACAATAAATATACAAGAAACGAAAATACACTAAAATACGAATAACAAAAAATAAAAAGAGAAGTATGATCTTACCAGATTTAGTAGATATACATTGGTGACCGTCCGCATTCTCTTGTTTTGCGCCAATGTGATGACCACCATCGAGTTGCCTATTACAGCCAGGAGGAAGATGATCACGTACAGAGGAATTATCAACTTGGACTCGAACACGCCAACGCTCCTCATGCTACCAGTCCGATTGCTGGAAGTAGCCGTATCATTGTTTGGAAACAGAATTCCCTCCGTAATGTTAGCTACTAACTCACTTTCACTCGAATTTGTGAACAGATAGATAGGATTGAATGTCACATATTCAGTTTCATACGACGACGCCGTTACGCCGTAGGCAGTTGACATTTTAAAGTAACAGAAACAATATCACTTATACATAAACACTATTAAACACGAAATTACGACATAAAATTTAATAGTCTAGCAATTTCTATCCGTATGCACACATGCGGGAGATAAATCTTCACTTGCGATGAAAAATACCTGAAAAGATAAAGAGGTTTTTTTTTAATTATTTAAATGTAAGTACATAACAAGAAAAGTACACAGAAATCGCACTTTTAAAACAATTTTTTTTTATACTATTTTAACTATCATAACTTTGTGGTTATTAATTTTTAATTAAATATTCTATAATGTTTAGTTTTAAGTTTACCCTGAAGAAAAAAACGGTGGTTCGTATTTTCTATTATAGAAAATATCTTGGTTTCGAACAATAAAATATCGACAATAGTAATTAACCTTCATTCACAAGCATTGCAAGTCAGTATGAATTACAATTTAGTTTAATTCATAATTATAGAAATGTAATGTCACTTGATCTTTAATTTCTTTTTATAAATGTATAATATAAATTTAATATTTCTAGCTAGATTTAATAATAAAATTAATTATAATAATAAATATTATACAATTCATTCGAGTAGCTTGTTGGTCTTGTGGTTAGGACTCTCGCCTCGTGATCCAAAGGTTGCAGGTTCGAATCTCACTCCAGACAAGCAAGTTAGTCCTATTTTCATAGCACAAGCGTTTAGCTTAATTTAAAAATAGTAAGAATATTGATGTGACACGAATTCCGTGTTCGCATATCTATTTTAATTAAAAAATATATATATATATATATATTATATGCTGGACCGTTGTTGTTTTCAACAATGATAAGTTTATAATATTTTAACTTCCTGAGGGCCATCTAATACATTCTGGAGAATGGATTTTACGGATTTATTAATTTTTTTAAATGTGGTAAAGCAATATTATTGTATAAAATAATATGTAATATCAATGTATTGAAAAAGTTGTAGAGCGGGATAGGCAAAACGTTTAATTTATATCATTAGGTATTTTATTCATTAGGTAAGTTTATTTTATATAATTTATATCATTAGGTATTTTTTGAATTGTTTATATTGGTATTAATTAAGGGGATTTATATGCCGCAGCCTAATCGATTATTCAATATTGCAAAAGTTGCACAAGAGCATAATAAATTATTTCTATGGTTGGATATTAGAGATGTCTCTAAGTTTGATGAACCTTAAAACGGTTTCCTTATTCGCTCAACGGTAATGTTTATTTTATTCTATCCACTGAAGTTAGACCCGATGATAATTCACAAATATTTGATAGTAGATTTGCGTACATAAATAAATTTTGAATGACTACGGCCAGCGCCACACTACGCGGGTCTCCCGCCGCGTCTCTTCGGCCTCGGAATGCCAATACTTTATTTGCTTTGCCGATTTGACGCGACGAAAAAGACTCGGCGGATGGTCCGCGCAGTGTGGCGCCGGCCCATAAGTATTTTCATAAATATGTAGGTACCTATTTCGACCATTAAATTATGTGGTGTTTCACCGACTAACGAAAACGGCACAAAATAAGTATATTCGGAGTTCAATTGCTATCGAATATTATAAATCAATCCAATTATTATTTTACATTAATAATACCACAGTATACCCAGAACAGTAGTATATCTCCGGCCTGTCGGTGAGTTATTAGCCTACTCTTGCGTTGACGCTAGGTTTGTCACTTTATTATTTATTTTATTTTTACTCCCTTTCTTTTAACTCTTAGCGTCTGAGATTCCGACGCATAAGGTAGACACGAAACCTGAAAATTTCTGTAATTAGTATACCTAGCTTCTGCACTTAAATTGCAAGAACGCTGATTAACATCAACGTAGACTTTTAAAAACTCACAGTCTTTGTGATAATCAACACACTTTTTTAGTAAAGCACCACAAACATAAAAAAGGCATTTTTTTCAGGAAGCGCATTTTTTTTCTCGGCGGCTGCGAGCGCGAATGGCACCGAAGGCACGGCCCTTACTGCCGCCGCCTTGTGCCCCCATATTCTATGTCAATGTGTGCGCCACAGTGCGTACGTACACGGCGCCGAGCACGAACGCACACATTCTAATGGGTAGCGGCCAGTTTGTATGAAGTCGTATTACTGTTCTTAGTATACTGTGATAATACTGTTTCATCGGTGAAAGATATTGTCACGTATCGTGGCTGCGTGAGGAATTATAGAAAACGATGGAAATTTATAAGCGATTCGTTAAATACTGATTAATTAATTATTTAATATACAAAGTCACTTAACACTATGAAACTTAAGGCAAAATTTTAAATTAATATTTAAATTTCGTAATCAAACACTCGTAAATAGACACTTTATTATCGCTTATGTTTTACAGAATTTATTGTGTATAAATGATGTGTATAAAATGGTTTACATAAATACAATTAACTAGAAAAAATACAACTACGAAGATGTTGATACGTAGACGGAGATACCCATCAGTATCCGAAGAGGGAAGCGATATCGGTGCGACTTGGCTTTGTTTTGCTGTCAAACGCGTCCACAACAACAACTACTCGCGCGCGGCCTGGCTCCGTATTTATCCGAGAGATTTTATACTTTATGGATTTTTTTATCCGAGGGACTTTATACTTTATGGATTTTTCTAGTGTTTAGGACACGATTCTCGTGGCTTCTAGATTCTTATATGTGTTTCCCGAATGTTTAAAATGCCTTTCGAGAGGCATTCGAAACATTTCAAATTCCGTAAAGACATTTGAAAATTTTCAAATACCGTAAAGCTTTCTTGATTCTTCGATAGTGTTGTGAAAATTGACAGGAGTGCGTAATTCTTTTTAGCCTCGTTACAATTTTTCTCATTTATATTGAGTTTAACTAAATCGATCACGTAAATGTTGAATAATAAAGGATCTCAAACGGTGCCTTGCGGAATGGCCAATTGAAAAGGTTTTGGATCACTTAGACAAAAATTTATTTTGACATATTATTCTCTTTGAAAAAGATAACTCTGAATCCATTTTTAACATTACATAAGTAATGTATTATATACGTAATGTATTATAGAATACCAATTTTATTTATTACTTCCTTTCTTTTAACTCGTGGCGTTTGTTTGTTTGACGTAAATTTTTTGGATGAATTTTTAACCATTTTACCGTGATCCAATCAAGCTGAAATTTTGCAAGCAGACTCGTAGCGACGATCAAGAAGATTTATCAAATTTTCGTTAAAAAAATAAATAATTATAGTATAATTTTGGATCTTTCAAATTTTTCATACAAGTTGTATAGAGATTCCGACGCATATGAAAGACACGAAACCCGAAAATGAGAAAGGGAGTATGGTCATAAAAAGTAATTTTGGATTTTTCAAATTTTTAATGTTTTTTTCATACAAGTTGTATGGAGATTCCGACTCATATGGTAGACACGAAATCTGAGAAAGGAAGTATTGTAAAAACTTGGTTTTTATGGGTTACTTTTTATTTTTTAATTTTCTGTGGAACACACTATCAAACGCTTTCTTTAAATCGATAAAAAGACCTAAAAAAAAAAATTCCTGCCTTTATCTAAGAATTTATAGACATTTGTTGTCAACGTAGCGATGGCCTACTGTGCGTCTATTTTTTTCTCTTAAACCAAATTGATGTTGATTTAAAATATTTGTAACATTGATGCATTTTAATTTTATATTTTGTTTTGTAAATTTTGACATTGTTTTATACCAACGATATAGGCCGATAATCAGATGTGTATTTGTGTCACAAATAAAAATACGTATAACATCAATATTCTTACTATTTCAAACTTGTTCTATGAAAATAAGACTATATTGCTGATCTCTTGGAATGAGGCTCAAACCACCGACAACTAGATCACTAGGTTAGTCTTTACCACTAGACCAACAATTATTTAATAATACGTCATTTACTATTCAAGACACTTTTACAAGTTTTTGTCTGATTACGTACCCACACATTTGAAATTCAAATTCACAAAAAAAACTAATTTTCGACATATATGTTTTTAAAAATAATCAATACATCTCACTACTTGAATATTTTATAATAATTTTTTTATATTAACTCGTGGCGTCTGCTTGCTTGCTTGCCGGCTTGCCGTCGAAAAAACTTTGGATCGATTTTTAACCCTTTTTCCGTTATCCGATTGAGCTGAAACTTGGCAAGTAGTCTCGTGGCGACGATCAAGAAGATCTATCAAATTTTCGTTAAAAAAATTAATAATTATAGTATAATTTCGGATTTTTAGGAATTTTATTGGTTTTTTCAAATTGGAATCATTAGAAAACTTTGCTTACTAGCAATGGCGGCCCGATACCGTCGCGGAATATTTTCTAAATTTGAATAACTCCATAATAGGTACTTCACTACGAATGTCGAAAATCTAAATTGGCTGACAAATGTTTTTAGAATTTAATCTTCAAAGCATGAAGTGTCTTATCAAAGCTCAAAACATCTGACATTTAAAAAAAAATATTAAATTACTGTAAGTTTAATGTTATATGTTTTAATTCGTCTTTAATTGTTGTTATATTTTACATAGAAAGGAAGTATAGTAAAAACTTGGTTTTTATGGGTTACTTTTTTACTCCCTTTATATTAACTCGTGGCATCTGTCTGTCTGGTTGACGCAAAACTTTGGATCGATTTTTAACCCTTTTCCCGTGATCCAATCGAGCTGAAACTTTGCAAGCAGACTCGTGGCGACGATCAAAAAGATCTATCAAATTTTCGTTGAAAAAAATTAATAATTATAGTATAATTTCGAATTTTTAGAAATTTTTAATGGTTTTTTCATACAACTGAGTAAAACTGCGACGTGTCTGGTAGACACGGAACCTAATTATAGTATAATTTTGGATTTTTGGAAAGTTTTTATTACTCCCTTTCGTAGCGTCGCCCGACCGAAGCTTAACGCGTAGGTTAAGTGCCAAACCAGTTTCCATTAGTAAATGAGAATAAAAACTTGGTTTTTATGGGTTAGTTTTTTTAGATATTGGCATGCAATGTCAATTTAGAACCATTAATTAACAACCTTACTATCTGCCCGGCAATTAAAAAAGGCTTTGTTTCGCATAATCCACTTAAATCACTGGAGAACAAACTACGGTAAAAACTGTATTATTAACAGAGTTCTAGATACCTATGATACTGCCTTTGCAGATTTCGATATTTTAAATTTAAGTTATGGGCAGTTTACAAAATCCCTTACGTATAAACTCGCGCGACGACATTCTTCTTCCCACACATGTGAACACACACACACACAAACACATAAAAACGCATAAAAACGGACACATAAAAACACACAAATTCACACACACAAACTCACTATTTGACATGTTTTTATTTCTTATTTTTTTATCGATCCTGGTATAATATTTTGTATATATGTGTTTTCTTGTAATTGGCCCAAGACTCTGTACATCAATTTTTTTTTTCAAGATTTATTAGTTATATGGCTGTAAGAAAACCAATAAATGAAAATAAAAAATAATAAATAAATGCGTGATCTGAAATTAATGTATTTAAACTTAAACACGACTTGACGACAAATGGAATCGTTCGAAGAATTCCCTCACACTTTCAAGTTAGAGAAAATTGTTGGTACACAGCGGATCGCACGAATGCTAGTGGCAGGTGCGCCTGAATTCGAGAAATATAAATACGATATGAATAAATCAACTTTTCAGCTACATTATTTTCTACGCCTCTGTTGCGGTGTGAGAAACCATTTGAAAAAATTACCATTATTTTTTCATAAGTGATTTATTTATTTCATAATTGATAGTTATTTAAACATGTCTCAAGATGTGCACGAAAGATGTATAGAAGGATTAATTTAAAGAATTGATGAGTGTGTAACGATATTGACCTATTCAAATAGACATTGCTGAAAAATTATACGAAAATATTTATCTGCTAAAAGTTCATGATAAGGAGAAGCTCCACAATTCATAAATACTCTATAATTACATATTTTCCGGGTAAGTAGGTGCAGTCGGGCCTTTATTATTTCTGCGCGCGCGCGTGTAATAGAGGCTTTATTTTATTTTTGACGAAACGGGCCAACCAAGGCGGTTGCCGGCGAGGCGGACTGAACTAATGAAAAACGTCCTAGGTGACATCACCGCTGGATGGTAGATGATTCAGAGACTAGGGCTATTACGGTGGGATGGTGAAATGGCGAGAAATTTTGACTATATAAGTCATACAAATTCGAGGAACGGCCTGGAGTTTTCAGCATCAACGTCGGCCGGAGGCCCTTGTGGAGAGAGGTCCGAAATACCATCAGTGGGGCAGAGAGGCGATTTGGAGCTGGCGGGGGTTCTTATAATAACGAGCAGCATTCTCGATAGAAGGAAAGTGAAGGGCTACACAGGCGCTGGTAATTACTTAATTTTGGAGAGAACCCGTAATATAATTTCGGATCAGGATGCCATCTCAGAAGCAGACCAACTACAGAAATAAGATAAGAACCTTTAATATTATTTATTCTTGATGTTTTCTTATGTGTATTAAATGGAATGTTCGTGCTACATAATTTGTTTTTCATCACTATTCATTTCATTACGTGGGTTCAGAGTTCGACGGTAACGGCCGCGGTAACAAATTGGTACTGATGTCGGGACGTAACGTCGGGATTATATCATAATTATCTTTAGAATAGAAGCGAGGTCATTTCTTTCGTTCTGCATTTCAAATGTATTACTAACATATATAAATATACATTATTGCGTTTTACACATTGAATATGATCGCGGGAAATAGGCATTTCGTGCGATGGTGCAATATTATACTAGCAAACGTAGCATAATGAGATCTTATTACCGGTGTTAGGCTTTCGAGGTTAGGCACGCGGGGATTATAAATGGGATAATGAACGAAAACCGAACGGGGGAGTTCGTCTCCTCTTGGTCGGGGGGAAGAAGTCTTTGAAAGACGTAACTTGAAGAAGTTACGTCTTTCACGCCCCGTGATCTGGGGAGGCTGAATTTCGATTTTGATAAGATGAGGGGAGATTTGCTCGCGTGGCATAGGCAACTATACATAAGACAGGGTCAAGTGTCGGAGCGCGTGTTCTCGGCTATGGAGGCTGATTAGAGTGGGAGACATATTGGATTTGGGACAAGGTAGGACTATCTTAACTGTATCTACCCGGTTACTACAGGGTTTTAAAGCCAAGAATTACAGGATAGTCTGAAGGTTCTGGAGCGGCGACCCTCAAAGATCTAAGGGGAAGTACCTCTCACGTCTTTTCAGGCCCCTTGATGCGACAAGCTCGGGCTCTGGTTATGAATGTATGTGAATGTATTAACTCCGTACTCAAGGACGAGATAGGACGTTCCTCATGAACGAGAAATTATAAGATGCAGGTAGCAGTTCGACAATCAATACTTATGCTCGGGACCGCTTTAATGAACGAGATAGGGCGTTCATCATGAACGAGAAACTGCGGGAAGCAGTCAGCAGTTTAACAATCAACGTTTATGATCGGGACCGCATTCAGGAGCTCGATGACATTACTAACACCATCATACTCATCATTCACCACCTTTTTCTAACTTGATGTATACAGAAACCTCTCGAGGTTCTCCCTTCCCGGCCAGCGAGCAGCATATCAGGAATTTCACAATCAACTGTAATAATCATGCTGTAATACCATCATTTTAATATCTCTAGTCAATAAGACTACACCGTGGGAACAAACACATCAACTATAATTGGCGATGCTTACATGGCTCTGACTGATTCACTCAGGGATGAGTCTTTTCCAGTCACCCAGTTAGTTCATTCAGCCCTTTTTCAGCAGTAAACATCATAATAATCCGACTCATGTAGTCGCAACGTGGGATCCTCATCATTATACACCAGTCAATTTGACTGCCCCGCGGGACAATATACAAACCTTAATATCAGACGCGGGATTTCTTCCTGATATGTTTGTCGCCGGGAAGCGAGGGCTTCGGAGGATTCCAGCAAAGGCAACAGTGTCTCGGCTTGATCTTGGTCTGCAGCTTAGCATGGGAAGCTATGATTACACAGGAGTTAGCTACCGGGTACAGCGTTGACGATGGGGTTGTATCCCCCCTCGGGAGGGGGGAACCTAAAATCTACGTAAAGTAAAATCAGAATCAACTTGACTCTTATAAAATATGACTTATGAAAGAATCGCAAATTCCGATCTTAGAATCACGGGCTGTGGTAAATTAAATATCAGACAGAACCTCCCAGAGCCTCTGTTGCGCCTAGTTGTTATGAATATATGTTTACTCTTTCTACTATATACCGTGAACAGATATATCGGGCCGAAGACCACCGAACGCGCTAGTGGTAAGCATTGTATGTATGTGTTCTGGAGAACTCAGCCGTTAATTTGCATTTCGAATATTATGTGTGTGTTTTATAAGTATAACCGTGTATTAATTGACCGAGAATTATCTAATCTGAATGTCCGACAGATCCAGTATACTATTGCATTCAAAAAAATAAGTTAGAAATAGATATCGCGTGTTGTTGCGCAATACTAGCGCTAAGTTCCTATTATGTACCGTCAGCCGTATTATGTGGATACCAAGTTATACTCAGAGAGCCGTAGGCTGTAGTTCGCACGTGGTATTTGTCAATCTAAATATTCCATTGTAATCGTGACCTTGCACTCAGCCGTGGGATCCGCCCACAGGTTCTAATATGAAACATCGGTAACCAGGCGGCATCGTTCTAGGCGAAAAATCTACGTAAACATATCTATGTACGCGAAGCCACTACCGGTTGCGAGGAAATGACGGATGCGTCCTCCACGATAGGCGATTTTGTTAGTCTGTTCAATTGATCGTCATTTTTGAGTCCGGCTCAAGTTGCGCGTTAATTATGTTAGGTTATTTTCACCTCGTATGAATACAATAGCATTTCTTCTGCTACGCTCCAAGAAGTGCCTGAGTGACCGCGTCACATCACGGAGTCCTAAATTACTATCACTAGACGATTACTGGCCAAATTATATGTTAGACTATACGTAAACATAATTCAATCACATAAATAAATTTTAAGCATAGCTTTGAGCTTGCAAAAGTAGATCTCAAAGAATATATTAGACTTTTAACAAATAAACTTAAAGTAAAATCATTCAAGCTCTTAAAACTTATTCTTAAAGCCTTCTCCTTTAAACTTTCGATTCAAACTTCCAAAAAAAAAAAAAAGCTTCACCTACAATACACCCTTACAGACGTGAAACGTTACAAGTGGAACCTTCTAGAACATTCTCCTTCCAGAACTTTCAAGAAATTGATCGAATGTACAGCAACCTTCTAGACACACCGACACATTCCGCCACTCAGTTTAGAATCTTATAGAACTTTCGGGAATTTTCTAGAACCCTCTCCTTCCAGAACTTTCTAGAGCAGGTATTTCCGGAACCTTTTAGACTCACCGACAAGCAATCTGAAGCATTTGCGGCCTTCCCATAACAAAACAATGTGCTAGAAAGCACATTTTCGTCACCCGCTCCCACCCACGCATGGCCACCCCCACCAAACTCGCATATTTTCGATGTGACACCAAGGGCTATCCACTACCATAATCACCGGTGAGTTGTTGTGGCTGGTTGTGGAGAAAACTTGGCGGGTAGGGTAACACGGATTTATTTTTATATATATATGTATATATATTAACTTTTAATATGTTTGGCCAACCTATATGGTTTGAAATATATGTAGACAGCTTCCTGAAGCGATTGCAGACTTCACCAGATTAGTCCACATAGTATGTGATCTTCTGCGAGTGGGATTACCTCGACTTAGCCTTGTACTGTAGCCTCTTCGTTGCATCCGTTATGTGCACGTTATGTGCTGAAGTATTGCAATAAAAGCATTTGAAATGTGCAAGAGAGACTTGGCTCAGCATTTACTTCTTGTGAAATGGAGCTAATTATTCTGAGAGATGTCTATCGCAGCGTGCGCCGAATGCAGATCGGGAACATTACCTTCACTTTATTGGATCTGGAGATATTTCTATGTTACCAAATTTTCTTAAGTTTTTCCATCGCTGATTAGTTCTATATTTTAATTTTGGCTTTACATCCTCCGTGTTTCAGATTAAAGAACCAAGGTGCATGTGTCTCATGGTTGCGTCCATTGTTCCATGGAAGTACACCAGACATAACCATTATAAGTGTACTTGCTGTTCGTACCCGTTAAAGGTTCCATTGTTTTGCAGTCTCAAATAAAAACAATGTTAAATCTAGGCTGGGGTAGATGTGATTTCCAAGGAGAAATATGGCCTATACATTCCGCCAGAGCTTTACATATATGTAAGCATTTGTATCAGATCTGTCAAATGATGTAGATTTGCTCAAAAAATGTATCAGGAGGAGGGGGTGGGGTAAACGGGGAGGAATAAAATGTCACCTTTGTTACCCTCCGGTTCCTATAAATAAGTACACAGAATTTGAGATCGGTCGAACGGTACAGATTTGCATGAAAAATATATCGAGAGGAGAAAGAAGGGTGAAGGAGGAGGGATTAAATGTTGCCTATAATACTCGCCGGGTCCTAAAGAACAAATTTGCAAAATTTTGGTCTGATTGGTAGAACAGTACAGATTTGCAAGAAAAATATATCAAGAGTAGGGGAGGGGTAAAGGGAGAGGATGAAAATGTCACTTGTGTTACCCACCGTATCCTAAAGAATAAGTATGAAAACTTTTGGCCTACCAAATACTATCTTATCCTATCCGATCCTTATCGGACAAATGGTATCGATTTATATGGTGAATACACTAGAGGAGGGGATGATGTAAAGGAGGATGGTGTAGAGGAAATGTCACCTGTTTTACCTGTCGAGTCCTAAAGAAAAAGTATCCAATATTTGGGTCAGATCGGTCAAACGGTGAGATTTGTATAGAAAACAGATAGACAGAAAGACATTGAGTTTTAAAGGTATAGATTTTGAACAAATTATGAAATAAAACAATGAACTTTGTTTTTTTCCACTTATATTTGAGCACTTATTTCACTACAAGTTTCGGAAACGTCCGTTTCCTTCATCAGGTGAATTAAGACTGATGAAAGAATTAAGACCTGATGAAGGAAAAAGACGTTTCCGAAATATGTAGTGAAACAAATGCTCAAATATAAGTGGAAAAAAACAAAGTTCATTGTTTTATTTCATTATTTGTTCGTAATGGATTTCCACAAAGTTAACGCCAAAACATTCAATTACTTGGTATAGATTTTGTTTATTTTTTTCCGGAAGTTTCTTTTTTTGTTATTTTAATTATTAAAAAAATTTTTTTAGAACGCAAAAATCCGAATCCAGAGTTTTATACCCCTCCCCTTAATCGGTTCACAACTGGGATACGTGATTTTTTTTACAAATATTTGAAATCATTTTATTTTTGAATAATTTCAGCACATTTTAAATGTAATAAATGATGGTGTGCATGATTTAGCAACCTTGATATCTAAAACGGTCGATTTCATGAATCGGAAGACGATATATTATTGGACTTTTATTATATCCTGTCTCGGCGCAGAAGTTTATCGCTTCCTGCTATGCATTTTCCTCCAGACAAGCTCGGATATTTGTAGTGCAGTAGGTGAAAATATGGCACGATTTTCAAATAGCGAACTACTGAAGCGGACACAGATAAAGCTTTGAAAAAAATTGCATCGTGAAATTCTCCGCATATTTAAAGGACGAAAAATATTTCTCACAACAACGCACGAAAATTACTTATATGGAAACAAAACTCTTGGTTTTTGATTATATTACAAGGCGAAAAAAAAATTTAAATAAATAAAAGGAGTAGATACAAAAACGTATTTTAATTCCATGCGTGTGAGAATGCGCCAAGTTGAAAATAATCATCTAATCATCTAAAGCACATAAGTACATAAAATGTTCTCATATGTGATCATAAGTGAAAGAAAACTCAGGAGCGTAGTTAATGAAAAGAAAAATAATGTATATTTCAAGAATTCTGTTTCCTCCAAAATATAAATCGAATAATTTAGCAATGTAGTATATAATGAAAATGTCTTAAGAATTTAAACTGTTTCATATTTTGTAAATACCTATTTGTTTATGAATTAATAAAAATGATGTATTTTCTTTATTATTGCATGCGAGTAAGAACTCGACAATTTATAATTTTAAAATATTGAAAAATTTGAATGAAGAAATATTTGGAACATGTTAAATTGTAACTTTTTGTTTGAAAAAAATAAATATCGCAGGGTACATAAAGGAATTTTTTGAGAAAAATAGCTCTCTTTCGTAACATCTTTACAACCTAGCTGCGTGTCTGTAATTTTATACTTTCGTACCTTCTTTTGATAAAGCTATTTTTCGAACAATTCTCCTTTGTCGCCTGAATTATAGTTCTTGTTTTCATTCCTCGTCTCGGACGATCAAAATAAACGGTGGGTTCCAGCTGGTCAAACCGGGAAGAGTCAAATCTCTTATTCGCGTAGATTTATCAGTTTCCTTTTCACGGAGTTGGAAAGAATACATTATTTTGTTAAAAATTCATGCTGCTAGAATCCATAGCATTCGAGAATACTAGATGTTACCCGTCAAAAATGACGGAAAATTGGTTCGCGTCTATGCTAAGCACAAGTATATTTTTATAGCATCTACATGCGTTAATCGGCCTTGTTTGGTGGCCCCATCTCCGGCCATTTTCTTAGCGGTGAATTCGAACGAAATTACAGACATTTCACGTTACAAGTCACGGGTACACACAGACAGACGGACGGACAGACAACGAAATTATTATGTTTGATTACATTTCTCACAGAACACAAGTAGTGACGGAAACGAATATGATTCATCTCCAATTTCTATTACTTTTCACATTGATCGCTTGTTTATTTTCTTTGTAAATGATTTTTCAAGTACATTAGAAATAAATTCGTCAAATCATTTATGAAGATATGTCTATAATACGCTGATGATTTAAATATATATTCTACCATTCTTAGCCTTGAAGATAGCAGGCGCATGCAATGCGTGACAATGAAGCATGGCTTTTGCGCAGCATATATTATTTTAGAAAAAATATAGAAATAAAATATTTGTGTGACAGAGTATTATGATATATTAAAATTTGAATAATATGAGGTACCATTACTAGTTACGAAAGCTGTATATACTCACTTTTTAATTAGAAAAAATCAACAGAAGTCTCTAGCAGAGACCATAGATATACATGAAAGGTTCTTGATATGAACATATGTTTTAAAATTTGATAATGTGTGGATGTTCTTACGATGGAATTGGTGAACGTTGCATTGTGTAGAGTGATCACTTAAGCCAGTTCATACGGGTTTGTATTTGTGTTTTGTGTTTTGTATAATGTCACTTATGTTCCGGGTTCTAAATAATAGGTAAGTATGCAAAATTTGGGATCAGTCAAACGGAGCAGATCTTTACAGATATTATACAGAGTAAAGGGTGAGGTAAAGGAGGAAAAAAATGAAATGTCGCCTTTGTTACCCACCGAGTCCTTAATCATAAGTATGCAAAAATTTGATCAGATCAGTCGAACGGTGCAGATTTATACAGAAAATATATCAGGAGTGGGAGTAGGGTAAAGAAGGAGGAGGTAAATGTCACTAATGTTATCCGCCAGGCCCTAAATAATAAGTATGCAAAATTTGGGTCAGATCGGTCAAACGGATCAAATTTGCGTTAAAAATATATAAGAAGGCGGAGTAGGGGTAAAGGAGGGAGGGGGAAAGGTCACTCATGTTTTCCGACGGGTCTTAAATAATAAGTATGCAGAATTTGAGTCAGATCGGTCAAACGGTACAGATTTGCATTAAAAATACATCAAGAGGGAGAGGAAAGGGTAAAGCGGGAGGGGAGAAGATAAGTTTGCAAATTTTGAGTCCGATAAGTCGAACGGTATAGATTTGCATTGAAAATAAATACATCATGGGGCGAGGAAGGGGTAAAAGGGGAGGGAGGAAATGTCGCCTATGTTACCCGCCGGGTCTTAAGAAATAAGTGCACAAAATTTGAGTTGAATCAAACAAGCCGTATAGATTTGCATAGAGACACACACGGACAGACACTGAGTTTTATAGGTATAGATAGTTTGTGTTGCTTTTACGTCCAACATATGCTGTTTTACAAAAAAAAGCTTTTTTTGTATCATTATAAATATTTTGTCTCATACCCATATAAAGGTAGGTAGGTACCGGCGCTTTTTTTCTCAAATAATTTGTGCGAAATCGAATGGAACGTTGTGTTGTGTAAAAATTTCAAAGCGACAGTTGAAGATCTTTAGAAGATTTGAGATTTTGGACAATCGAACATTTAAATAGTAGGTATATCAAAACAAAGTAGGTTTACAAAAACATTTTTCAAAACAAATTTCAAAGCAATCAGTGAAGAACTTTCTGAGTTGGCGATTTTGTACAAACGAACATTTACATTTTTATTTATATAGATATTCTAAGTTAAGCTTTCTAAGAGTATAAGCTTGTTTTAAAAGATAAATTGAAATTGAAGCTACGCGCGTAGAAAAAATTAATAGAGCTTAAGCGATAAAATTTGTAAACTTTTGACAATACTTTTCGAAAATAAACTTTTAATGCAGTTTTCATGGACCAGGTTTAGCGCTGTGTGGTTTATATGTATGTACATATACCCTAGTGTAATCTGCCTGCCTTGTTTTCATATTTATATCTGCGGAAAAATTAAGACCCAGCTTTATAAAACAAAACTTTGTAAGAAACGCTCTTACAAACTTTAATGTTGGTCGTCTGAAAGCTGAGCAGTTTTTTGTTTCTTCTGGCAAAAAACATACTACTGCGTATAAGGTAACTTCGATTGATTCAGTTTTTACTGCTCGTATATCGAATAATCAGGATATATCTAAGTCCAGTGGAAACAGTACATATAAGTACATACAATATAAGTGATTATAAGGAAATCTTCAATATTCCCAATACGGGAACTTTTCAACATTTTAAATGTCCTATTAATTAAATAACAATCAAATTTATCAAAAATTTTTGATACTTCAAATTCACAAAATGTACATCAATAATAATACAATTGGAATGTTTTAGTAATAGATCGAGATCAGCTGAAAATATTTTCTTACCTAAATATAATACTAGCATAGTACAACCTATCAACGAGTATAATTTTTTAATGCTCTTCCCAATGAAATGAAGAGAAAAAAAAATTATGGAACATTCAGAACAAAGTTGAGAAATCCTCTACAAAAATTAATCACAATAATGCTATGAAAAAAATCTTATCTTATAAAAAAAATCGAATTATACTTTTAAATGTTATTACAATACCTTCTTAATTTTTATAACTTAATCTAATATTTCTAGATACATTCTATTTGTCTCACATTATATCCCTTTCCAGTATTCTAATATGATGCTGCTAAAGATTACATTAACAATATACATGACAATGTTTAAAAAACTTTTAAACACAAGAATTGAATTCCCCTTTAAAGGTGGGTAATCGTTAATATTCTTATTCTCTTTCAAATATTAGGTCCTTACATATGAAATTGGCGTTTTGCCGTACTGGCAAATTTGATCTCAAATATCTTCTCTTTGGTTAGGAATTCCAAATCCAAATTTATACAGCTATTTACTCATGTATTTGTGTTTTGAAAATTATAATTCATTTGTTTTTTCCTCAATTGTTTTTTTCTTTGCGTCACTCAGTTTACAAAATGAAAAACTTGAAATATCGCGTTATTTACGAGTACGAGTTCCACCGTGTCACCAGTGCTGCAGAAACAGCTCGAAGGATTAATGATGTGTATGGCGACGGTGCCGCAAAAGAAAACACAGTGCGTTTTTGGTTCCAACGTTTTCGTTCTGGAAATTTTGACCTGCAGAACAAGCCCCGGGGACGGCCGGAGACCAAAGTTGATAATGAAGAATTGAAGGCTATTGTGGAAGCGGATCCATCGCAAACCACATCCGAGTTAGCGGCAGGCTGCGGTGTTAGTGATAAAACTGTTTTAATCCACTTGAAGCAAATTGGTAAGGTGAAAAAGCTTGAAAGGTGGGTACCTCACGAATTGAGTGAAGCAAATCAACAAATGCGCGTTGACCTGAAACTGCGTTGCATACCTAACCGGCACAATATAAGGAAGGGCTTTTAAATGAAATCATTACCTATGATGAAAAGTGGGTCCTGTACGATAATCGGAAGCGCTCATCGCAATGGCTGAACCCTGCCGAACCAGCCAAACCATGCCCCAAGCGAAAATTGACTCCAAAAAAATTACTTGTGAGCGTTTGGTGGACTAGTGCTGGTGTCGTTCACTACAGCTTTCTTAAATCTGGCCAGATGATTACGGCAGATGTCTATTGTCAGCAACTGCAAACAATGATGGAAAAGCTAGCTGCTAAACAACCGAGGCTGGTTAATCGCTCTAGGCCACTGCTGCTTCATGATAACGCTCGACCACACACTGCACAACAGACGGTTACCAAATTAGAGGATCTTCAATTGGAATGTCTAAGACATCCACCGTACTCTCCGGACCTTGCCCCAACAGATTACCATTTTTTTCGAAATTTGGATAACTTCTTGCAAAGGAAAAAATTCAAGTCCGATGGGGCAGTCCAAACCGCCTTCAAAGATTTTATTGATTCCCGTCCGAATGGTTTTTTTAGTAAAGGGATCGATGAACTACCTATGAGATGGCAAAAGTGCATAGATAGCAATTGTACATACTTTGATTAAATAAATATATTATAATAAAAAAATAAATCGGCTTTATGTTCCTCCCATACTAAATGCCAATTTCATATGTAAGGACCTAATATATGATAATTAATACCGTTATGTACAATGTAATTAAATAAATAAACAAAAAAATATCCATTTTGACACTTTTTGCATCCTTTCATCAAACGAAAAAGACCGCATTTATTACCCTGCCCACCATGAAGAACAGTCAAACGGCAAAATGAACACACCTGATCATGACTCTTTCTTTGCTCGATTCAATTAAAATTAACTATGTAAATAACAAAAATAAACTTTTTTCCCTTCTGTTTGCTGGTGTTGATTACTTTTCGGAACTTTGTTTGCCTGGCTCCGATTAAAAAAAAACTTACTAGCACATTCCAATTAATGTATTATAACACTAGATTTTGGCTCACGAGAGTACATTTCATTATGTTGCGTAGTGGGAAAACTGTTACGTTATTTCTCACACTTAAAAAAACTACTGATAGTAGAGTTCTTTTATTAATCAGTGAATCAATTTGTAATCAGGTGGTAGAGATGGGCATATTAATATGAACAGAGTATAGTTGCTTTTTAAATAGATTTATTTTGTTATTAAATTTAGTGACAATGGCTTAAATCTAATATTTACACAAGTGGAGAATACACTAGTTCAATATTTATCATTGGCATTATAGAATCTTTACATTTATAATTATACAGTTTACAAGATAGAATCGGGAAAGGAAGGAATTGGCTTTAGCTTTTATATATTTACTAGCTGTTCGTACCCGACGTTGCACGAGTTAAGGATTAAGTTGAAAATAAATTTGTGGGGGGGAAACTAAGGTTTGATTCGAAAGGTAAAGATTTGCATCGAAAATATATCAGCGGAGGGGAAGGGTTAAAATAGGTGGGAAATGTCGCATATGTTACCCACCGAGTCTTTTAGAATAAGTTTCCAAATTTTGAGTCCGACCGGGCAAACGGTACAGATTTGCATCGAAAATATATCAGCGGAGGGAAAGGATTAAAAGAATAGGGGAAAAATGTCGCCTATGTTACCCGCCGAGTCCTAAAGAATTAATTTCAAATATGTTTTATTATACTTTGTAATACACACACAATATGAGTTATTAAATTACAACTATAGTTTCGAGAGGAGCAGTCCCTCTCGAAACTATAGTTGTAATTTAATAACTCATATTGTGTGTGTATTACAAAGTATAATAAAACATATTTGAAATTATAATGTTGCACCACGAAGTATCTGCCAAATCTTTCAATGACCTAAAGAATTACTTTACAAATTTTGAGTCCGATCCGTGGCTGGAGATTATCCTCCGGAGGTTCCGCCGTTGGGCAGCCGGAGCCCAAGTATGTACTGCGTCTGGTCTCGAAATATAATGTTGTATGGAATATTTACCCTTGCGGAATATCAAGGTATGGTGAGGGGTGCGGCGCGGGGCGAGATGCGTCCGTGCGAATCGGCACGTGTTCCTATTTATCATCCGGTCTAAAAATAGATTTGTCACGCGTTGCACTTTTGTACATGAGCTTACTGGACTTCGAACGGTTATTTCTTTATATATTATTTAACATCACGCGTTTTGTTATGTACAAGATTTCCGGTCAAAGATCTGTGTCAGCATGTACTACCTATTTATTTGAAGCAGTTTAAAAATATGATGTACTTACTTATTTCATTCCACGTGGCAAATTATATCGATGATTTGTGATTTTACTTTAATAGTTGCGTCTAAATTGAATAATATAACAAGGGTTGAAAGAAAGGGCGGAGTCCGCCGGTATAATGAATTTTCCTGTAGATAACACAGGCCAATTATCGAAACTGATGTTAAATATAAAACTTTTTTTATGTTACTATCTTCTTAACTTAAGTTCTATAATGTTTAGTTATAAAAAAATTCACATAGAGGGAACATCAATTCACACACTTCAACGATCATCATGAATAATCTCTACAATGTTAACGCCAAATCCATCAATTATGCTTAAAATAAGTATTAGCTTTAATTTTATTTGCATTTGTTGTACGTAGGTGTCATATCTGTACAAGTAAAACAATGTTTTTCATTGTTTTTTTATCTGATAGTATCCGAGTGTGAATAGCCTAATTTTAGTACAATGAATTGCTCAAAGTGTAAAGTGGAATTGAAAAACAATGAAGTGTTCACCACCTGCTTAGACTGCAAGAATAAATTTCATATTACATGCATTGGCATTTCTGAATCAATGTACCGTAAAATGACTAAAGACCGACGCAACTCAATTAAATGTTTCAATTGCATAAATCAGCCCGGATCACCTACCTCAAGCGAATCTACGAAAGATCCCATGACTCAAGTACTAAAAGAAATACAAACAATACGCGCAAATCTGCAACAGTTCAGCGACATAAAAAATGAGATCAGTGAACTTCGTAAGGAATTTTCCGCTGTAACAACTGCCATGCAATTCTTCAATAACAAATTTGAAGAAATGGACGCAAAAATATGTTCCTATGACGAGAAACTTAAAAGGCTGGACTCAATGGAGGCGGAACTCTCAGACATGCGCGCTCACGTCATAGCCATGGAAAACAAAATTAGTGACAACGAACAGTGGTCGCGCCTTCACAATCTGGAGATAACGGGTGTACCAGAACGTAAAGGCGAACTCCTGAACGACATTGTTATCAACATTGGAAAAGTAGCTGGAATCGACATTTCCCAACAGGACATCGAATTTTGTACACGAGTGGCTCCACGCTCCAGCGACAAAGGAAGACCAAAGGCAATTATATTAAAACTTTCCAGAAGACACTTAAAGGATAGCATCATTACAGGAGTCAGGAGGAACAAAGGAATTACCACTCGCGATTTAGGTATACCCGGAGATGCTCACAGGGTATTTGTGAACGATCACCTGACCCCTGGCAATAAAGTGCTGCTACGCAATGTGAAATCCGTAGCGAAAAGCGCGGGATTTCAATATGTTTGGGTGAAACATTGCCGCATATACGTTCGACGAAACGACGAGTCTCCTCCTATCGCGATATTTTGGGAAGTGGATATAAAAAAGATCAAATAACATTTACTGTGTGTCTCTTAGTTAGAGGAATGAATTTCCTGTTTACACTAGGTTTTAACTGTACTATTTGTTGTCCATATAAACTGTCTCCTCAAGACGCTCACACTCACAATGCACGCGAGGATTTACTCGCTTCACAACATAAATATCATCTCCTTTCCCTGCTGAAACCTTTCCAACTTGATGTAGATGAAGAATCTTGTATCCACACAGCGCGTCAGTGTCAGATCATATCCATAGAGATAAAACATTTTGAAACGTCAAAGTTTATTTTGAATAAATGTAAAGGTGTACCTTCACGCATCAACACTGTTCATTCTAATGTTGATAAATGTAAAGGTATACCTCCACACATCAACCCTTCCGTTGAAATGTCTAATATACTACAACGCAAATGCACACTTTTTACATTTAGTATACACTCACACCACCTTAATACTATTTTTTGCACTCTTAAATACACACTTAGTTATATAGAGACATCCCGACAAACATACGAACACTTACACACTACACTCAAAACCAAAACATCAACTCCGTTAGAAAAGTGGATAGCTCTTCCCGCTATTAGTATACCTACTCGAATACGTTATTTTTTAATTTTTATTTTTTTTAGATTTATTACTTTACACTGTTGTAACCGGATAATTAGCCGCTTACAAACTAATATTTATTTTATTCGTCCACCATGTCCATAACCATATATTACCAGAATGTTAGAGGCCTTCGTACCAAAACAACAACAATCCTTCAAAACACATATTCAAATGACTACGATATAATCGCCCTTACGGAATCATGGCTCAATAAAGGCATTAGAAACGAAGAGCTTTTTGACTCCCATTACAGCATTTATCGCAGAGATCGCGACTATGCCTCAACCGGTCAACGCCTTGGCGGTGGTGTAGTTTTAGCTGTTAAACATGAACTGATCAGCATTGCTCGGCCGGAATGGCAATCCTCCGCTGAAGACATCTGGGTCACAATTCGTTCTAATGGCTCACGCCATCCTGTTCATATATGTTGCGTATATATCCCTGGTGGGACTCATTATCAATACCTCATAGAAAATTTCCTAATTATGTTAACAGATGTGGTATCAAATAACCCTACGGACTCATTTATTATTTTAGGTGATTTTAATCTTGCTGAAATTACATGGATAAAATCTACATCATCTTCACATTATGAAGCAATTAATCATTCTACACATAACAGCAAGTATTTCATAGACTGTATGCATTTTCTAAACCTGTCTCAATTTAACGGTGAACCAAACCCAAGTGGCCACATTTTAGATCTAGTTCTGTCTAACTTATTAACATCAGTCGAAGGTAATGATGACCCGCTGGTTCCGGAAGATACACATCATAAAGCCATATCCATTAATGTTCCATTCCAGGAAAACCCTGTACTGATAAATAAAAAAAGGAAAGTTCTTCTTTTTAATCGTGGAGATTACGATTCTATCAACTACGCTCTTGAACAAGCTAATTGGGAATCTATTTTCTCTAATCATCAAATAGAAATTGCTCTTGATAACTTGTATAACTTCTTAAAAAGTCTCATTAATCTTTATGTTCCTCATAAATTTACTTGGAATACGAAATATCCCCCATGGTATAACGCCTCCCTTATCAAGATTACCAAAGAAAAATTTAAATATTTTTGTAAATATAAGAGATTCAAAAACCAAGCCGACTATGATACATTCTCTCTCCTACGCAAACGGCACAAAGATTTATGTCGCGAATCCAAAGCACGTTACTTAAACAACATTGAAACTAATATCAACTTAAACACAAAAAACTTCTGGAGCTATGTCAAAACGTGTAATAAATCTCAAG
>JADDOH010010189.1:0-57401 GCA_016648135.1 Agrypnia vestita
TTACACCTCAGTATTATGCGCATCACTCTGTTTTCTATTTGTAGTTTCTTAAGCATTCCTTCGTTGCTTATAAATAATATACTGGAAGAATAATCTATGTGTGGGAGAATCATAGTATTGTATATTAATAAACTTGCATTTTTATTTATATGTCTTCTTATTCTTCCAAGGGTTTTTTGCGGTTTCTTCATTCACAAATTCAGTATTTTTTGTAAATGTTAGTTTTGAATCTATAATTACACCTAGGTATTTTATACTGTCTACGATTTCTAATATCTCATTTTATAGTTTCACATTATATTTGGTTGTTCTTTTTTTGCTTCCAATTATCATACATTTTGTTTTTGAAACATTTAATTTAAATTTAAATTTAGTATGAAAGCTATTACTGTTACTGAATAGAAATCCTGAATTGTGTTGTTAAGTATTGTGGATAGAAAGGTTATATACAATCAGAAAAGCTACTTACATGCAACATGTATAGTTTTTAGCATCTCATTATTTTTTCTGGTTTGTGTCTTCTGATGTATTATTACGATATTTCTGGCCGACGTTTCGGATCCCATTGCAGGGTCCATCATCAGGGCTGATGTGTGAGTGTTGGTGTTGTGGTTAAATATTGGCTTGCAATACTGTGTCAAAAGCAGGTTGAGAACGTTGTCAGTATTGTCTAGCAATATTGGCTAGCAATACCGTGTCGAAACCTTGGTGTTTCTGTGTTTATGTGTTACGTGGCAATACCGTGTTGGAATCATGTGTTCTCTTGTGCTGTGTGTATGTTTCATCTATTGCCTGATCACTATCCCTGTGGAAATAGCGACGAGAATAACTTTGAAGCGCCGGATACCATGATGTTTTTAATTTGAGACCATCATCTCTATTAATATTTATCGGGTGCTTGTAGATTTCGAGCGCTTCCTTGTGTGTGACTCTTAGGTATTCCAAGGATTTTCGGTTCGAATGCAAAATGATGGCCGGTATGCAGAAAATGCTCAGCCAGTGCAGAATTTCCTGGATGACCGAGTTTGCATGCCCGTTTGTGCTCATCAACCTTTTCTCACCCTGTTTCGACACATGGATCCTGCAATGGGATTCGAAACCTCAGTCAGAAAGGATCTAATAAGATGGCATAATACTCCAGAAGACACAAACCAAAAGATTCTGAGTGGCCGTGAGAACCTAAAAACATTCTTATAATTTTTATTTTTGGAAATTGTGTCGTCCTGTCCATGTTTTGGACTTTTTATTGATGTTCAATTCCTAACCATGAGTTAATATTTTGTAATCCAATAACTTGTGTTAAAAAAATTTCATCCCAATATTTTCCAAGAAATAATAAAGCAGTACAGACACCAAATACAACGACTCTCTCATCGAAGCGAGTCCCAATTCACACAGATCATGAATGTATATTAGAAAAGGAGCGGGTCTTAACAAACTCCCTTTTGAAACTGACTCGTTTCATTCCCATTTCTCAATTCGTGTTGTCTTTTCGTTGGTTAGCATTTAAACAATTTATGACTCTTATACCAAACGCATGAAGATTATGCAGAAAAACGGGAAATGAAACAACATACAGTGTTTTGGCTAGATCCAAAATAAATAGAAATGCTAATAAACAATGTTGGCTTAATTTTTTCTTACTTTAAGATAAAGTTATCAACCCAAATGTACATAAACAAATGAATGTCTGTCTTCTGGTTTAAGTTTTCTGGGATATTCTGCCGTGTTTCTTGGAGCTTTATATCCAACGTTTTGGATCCCATTGCAGTGGCATGAAAACCTAAGAACATTTGAACATAGAGTGGTACGAAAAATTGTTTTTTTTTATTTCAATGTTTTCACTGTATCTTTATGTAAAAATAACCAATAAATAATTTTTTATAAAATCTTTGTATCTCTCTGCTTGTTCACAATAAAATCATACATCCTTCTTCTGATTTAAAATAAACTTTATTTTAGGACCTTGCGCAAAACATAGGCACCGTTTCCCCTTAAGTGCAAGTTTACACTGTTGAAGTTAAGGGTGCTGGATAAAATAATGTCATTCTCAGCCCCTCGTGCTTTGCCACCCAAACAATGCTCTGAGCTTCCGGCCTCAAATTACCAGTTTTTTAATTATCAAAGTTGCAGGCTTCCGCGCCAAGCGCCTCCTCCGTGCTGCTGGTGCGTGAGATACTATAATAAGATAGATATGAAACATTTCGTAGGGTTCATAAAGCACTAATATTTTTAACTGCAGGTATCTGTGTCGATTCTAAGCTTTCGACAAGCGAAAAAATATGATTAGTACTATATTTCATTCTACTATAACTCTCACAACAGCTGTTGAGAAGACGCGCTGAGCATCTCCTTAATTTTTAGTTTATAATAAAATTAATTACCTACCGTTGTTTAATAATTATTTTGACTTTTTTGTGTAAAAATTTACAATGAGTGACAAACAAAAAATGTATATATTTAAAAAAATGTACAAAAATAAACACGATGGCAATAAAACGGAGCAATGTGAAAAAACTGCGTCCATTGAATCGACATGGAGTTGAAGCTGAGTCTTAACTGTTATAAATTTGTGTTTAAAATCTTTCCGTTGAAGGATAATTTTGTGGCCCTGGGATCACAATTAACAAAAAAATAATCTCTAAAAATATTAACATTCGAAACTTTACTAGCAAGTTTTTCAAAATAGCGTTTCTAAAGTTGGTTACTTTAGAACTCAAGCAATTCTAAAGAAATTTCCATCAATTTTTAACAGTACCCAAAATTTAAATTTTCTACTCTGACACTTTTTGTAAAAAATGTTTTTAAACTCGTTTTAAACGGCTATGTATTTCTCTAGTTATTGGAGTAAAGAAATGAAAAATATGGTTTTTTGGTTTTAGACTAAAAATTACACCATTTATGCTGCTAGCCGTGGAACGCTTTTCCAAATCGATAAATTCACGCTGCTGCAGATCCACCATTTTGTTAAATTAATTATGGAAAAAATATGTTTTGTACTTTATGACACGCTTAATAAATTGATCAAACTCTTTTTTTTTAGCAAGATTCAGTAAATCTCAAAAATAGACCTCCGGTTGCATATGTGTTACGGTTATTGACTTTAATTTTTACCTGATTCAGATTTTGCGTTTACATTTTGTCTTTCAACATTTCGTAACCCTATGGCATCTGCAAAAAAAAATTGTTTTTATTTTGTATTTTGTAACCACTTGCTTTCATTCACGGCACTGGATGGAAGGAAGTAATTCAATAGATGACAAAAGATTCCAAACTATTTGATAATACCATACTGATCCCCACCAAGAAATGAATGATCACCAGGAACGTACGACGGCGGAGAGCGAGAACTCGATTTCTAATAAAATAAACGGAAATGACCGGAGCTTCGCAAAACGTCGCAATAAACAAGTCTCAAATTGCGAGATGCTGAGGGAAGCAATTCACCTAGTAAAGCTAGAGCGTGAGATAATGATGTCAAGACATGAATAACTCAGCAAGTAGAAAGGGAGTAATAAAATAGGGGTGCAAACATTCCAGGGCAGTGACTAGTGTACACCTACTGACTTATTTGACAACTCTGTTAATGTTTATTTCTATTATCTTAAAAATATCATCGGTTTTTATTTTATTTTATTATCATCATGTAAAATTACATTTTTGCATGTTTTATTAAATTTTTATTATTCGTTTCTTACTTCCTCTGGCATTTCCTCAAAGCACGGCATTCATCACTGTACATCGTAGATTTTTATTATTTAGACATTTTCTTGAATGGATCTTGGCGATGGTCTCATTCTGTCTCTTTCTTTTATTTCACGTTTATTTATGCTCATGTTGATTTTTATCAAAAAATTCTGACAATGCGTTTTCAACGATGGATACCATAACATAAAAATAGATCTAGCAGTTAAGCTATCGGCCATCGCGGATTGCTTGCTACTGGGCATTAGCGGCCTTTGTTGACCGCTACAAGGCCATTGGTGACTGCAATCGTCTTTCGCCGATTACCTGCTGCGTCTACTTGGGCGGCTACGGTCGTCTTCGGCTACGGACGTCGATACGCGTCCTATGGTCGGTTGGTGGTATGGTCGCTACGCAGCCTTTGAGTCACCACAGGATCTATCAACAATCAGTTATGGCTATGGCCGAATGCTTACTTTTAGGCCCTGCAGAGTGTGAAATAATTTGTAGATCTCCATTCTTAAATATTTTTAAAAGATTTCATTATCTTAGAAACTGGAAACTTGCGCACTGCGTGCAACATAATTTTTTAATAAATTATAAAATGGATACGATGTATTATCTCTTTTAAGACTCTGAGTAATAACTCTGTGTTCGCGTTTAAGTCATTAATGTGTCAATTAAGAATTGTCAGTGCCACAATAACAGCTATTTTGTTTAATAACAAAACCTACCAATTCAAAATGAGCTTCGCCGCTCATGTTAAAGTCGGAATCATCAATAGAGTTGCATGACATGTGCGCTCCAATTTCGTCGGCATATATGGTCATTTTCCTGTATACTTTGTGTCGATTGAATTTTATAGGAGTAAAAATGCTAATCTTTCTTGAGTATTTTTATTAAAACTTCTTGAGACATTCCTTATTCTTGTGCATGGTATCAAGAAGAATTGCAAGCATTTTTGCAAACTAACTCTGTTTGTTATCATCATCATTTGCATCAATATTTTCTGACGCAGGTACGAGTTTTAAAGTTATTCATTAAACGTTAGATGGTTAACATTTCTGGCACATAATAAACAACAAAAACTCACGCAACATTTTTCGTGTATACATAACTGAACGATTATTTAGATACGATGTTATAATGACTTAAATACGTTGTTGAGGTGTTAGATGCTCCATAATAAATTGGTATCGACTACTATCTACGACTACCAATTGCGAAATGACACCCTCACAAAATCGGCCTGGAACATTATATTTATCCTGTATAATGTTTGTTTTTCGTATATTTTTATTTAGTTGTAAAAAAGGAACACATATTTACTTCTAGTAATTAAACATAAGTCAACATGGCACTTAAACACAAAGATGCTTAAAACATATATCAACATAAATTATCATAAATAGAAACACATTTTCACGTATGGCACAAAATAAAGAAGACTTTAACAAAAAACATGAAACAACATAACATGTTCATACATAAAACTTACTTTTCACGTATTTTGCACTTAAACCTACGAAAAATAGTTAGACTATTTACTTCTACACATACACATATGAATTGTTCGTCAAGTACAAAGCGATAAAAGCTTATTATAGAAACGAATTGAATATATTCATGTAAGTTATACGCTTTCCATTAATTCTTGAAGCCTATGAATACACCTGCCTATTTCTTCTCTACATTACTCTCATCGCTTTAACGGCACGCAAACAAAAATTTTCCAAGGAAAATGACTCATTCACAACAAGGATAATATTCAGCTCTAGTAGATTAAAAAATTTGTATGTAGGTATTATGATTGTCAAAAGCGTAGAATCGAAAACAATAAAACAATTGCGCACACCTTACCCATAAAACATCTAGCCAGAACATTCGTTAATCCGAGCCCTCGGGGGAGAGGGGGGTTTAAAAATTTCAGTGGGCAGGGAGGCCTGTGCTCGGGGGTGAGTTGTGACGTAGACAGCTTTTCTGTTCGGCGGGTGGGGGAGGGGCTTGAAACTCGGCGTCTGGCGCAACAGGTCACAGTAGCTTGATCAATACCGGGACAGGGGCGGGCGGAGGAGCGAGGGGCGAGGAGGTACAAGGATGGGAGTAACGATTTATCGATCTGCCGATACATCCTCTGACTGTTTCAAACACACAACAATTTTTAATAAAGCAACACTGTCTTACAAATAGTTAACATTTTATAGTTTTATTTAAGTATTTCTAATGTTGTAAAATTACCTATTTGACTTGTAACCAAAATGCCTTATTTATCATATCGTAACTGTAAAAAAACAGAAAAATATGTCATTTATCTGTTTATCTAGTTGCAAATTACACAAGCAAGTCTGATGACAGCTGACTAAAATTATTAGGTATTTAGCATTTATATGATATACCTTTTACTATTTGAAACTTTAAAATTTTGATTTATAAACATATTTTCTGGAAAGAAAACATTTTTATTACAATAAATATTTTTAATTTGATAAAATATTAAATAATTCGTGCATAATAAATATATATTTAGAAGGATATGAATGTTTAAAGAATTCATGCTCAAAGGGCTGTTAACCAGTTAAACATTTGTTTGTTTCAGGGGCGTGCAGTGAGTACATTGAAACATATCTTTCACATCAAGACATATTTTGAAAAAATCGAAATTTAATATTCATGTCTCAATTATTATAATTTTCAGATTTTGATACATCATAATATTCAAGTTTCATGCTGTTTATTCGGTGTTTGTCATTTATAACCATTGTATCGTTATATTTACAATTAACCTTTCTCACACGGTGCGAAAATTGAAACACGCGTTCCGGTGCTATACACTCAGTGAACATGTAGACTTTTTTAAATTTTTTTAGTCGGATACAATGAATATTATACATTTTTTACTTACGTTAATCATTTAAGTAATATTCGATACATGTATATGTAAATATATGTATCAATAATTTTATAAAGGTGCCAAAAATGAGAAAAAATCTTTGGTCATCCTGAACGACCTTGCCGGCACTAAACAGCTGTGATCATCAATCGGCCGAATCCAGCTTTGCTTGTCAATAAGTGTATGTATTGCTCTTCTCTGCAATACGTACACTTTTTGACAGATGAACGTCAATTTCTTCGAGAAAACATTTTATTTTGCTGTCACCAGTAAAAAATTATATAATGTAATTATTATAATTACTAGCTGTAACTCGTCAAAAATGACGGTACTCTTAATGTCGGTTCCTAAAGAATAAGTATTTATTTATTTATAAAAAAAAAGAAAACAAAGAAAAGAAAAATAGTTTTTATAAAAAAAAAATGTGACGTAACAGATAGTGACGGACAGACAAACAGACAGACAGACAACGAAATTATTATTATTGGGAATATGGAGAAATGTTTAAAGTATTAACTCTGTATTTAGTATTTTTCAGAGATATTCGCAAAATTAGAGGAAACGTCAACTCAGTTTACAGTACCGGAGAGGAAAAGTTAAAACAAAAAATATAAAAGGCAATTGTTTCTATTCTAAAATCAGTGCTGTTGATTTTATTGTAGAATTTTAATAAAAACACTGACGTCATTGAAAAGAACTCCAATCGGCCAGGCTCGAGTTGAGGCTTGCCATTTCGCCCAGCGAGGTCAAACGTGGCGTAAAAATAAGACGAAGAGGATAATGCACCGGTAGACATTCTGAAGCGTACCGTGTGGCTGCCTCTCTGCGGCTCTCGGCAGCCTCTCAACGTATCAATATTCACAAAAATTATCGGCCGGTTACCTCGTGCAAAACCTCCTTGTTCAAGATGTTCACTTAGATTGTACCTACTGGGTGAAAACCAGTCAAAAGAAAGGATCGCGTTCGGGGGATGTTCCAGCACCACGAATCGTAAACAAATAGTTGCCGAGAATACTGAAAGGCCCTGTTAATCAGATTCATCGACCTAAAAAGAACATTTGATTCTAAAGACGTCTCTATCGTTCTTATGATTTTCTTATAAAAAAGGTATTTATAAAGTTTATGTAAATGTAAACCTCGCAGTAATGTATATAAAAATTATTTCGTAGATTGTTTACGGCTACACTCACGATAAGGCAACCAAAAGAAGAAGCTTTGTGTAAATGGCGATCATTTAAAACATAAGTTTTGCAGATGCAGATTTTTACCAATAGTATATTGATTACTTCCACGATCCAAATGACGTTAAGATTAGAATACATCGTGTTCTCAGGTTTTCAAGGCCGTTCAGAATCTTCTAAGTGATGTGCTTCCGTGTATATCTGACCTCTCTGGCCGACGCTTCGGATCCAATTGCAGGGTCCATCATCAGGACTGAAGTGATGTGACGTCTGAACTGATGATGGACCCTGCAATGGAATCCGAAACGTCGGCCAGAGAGGTAAGATATACGCGGCAGAATATCCCAGAAAACTGCACAGAAGTCCGCTACAGAGCAGGATCGAAGACATATATCTCAAAGACTAAAGGTATGCCAGATTCTTTCAGATGTAATCCATCTTATCGTAACTCAGTTAATAGGAATAATCAGGACAACAAATTTACATAACATTCGTTCGTGGAACAAAACTGGGCTGGACTGCTTGCGGACGTCTGCACATGATTTTTAAAAATGACGGTGACTAAAACGAAAAACAGCTACCAAAGATGGACACTCGACAATGTCCAAATACTTGAAGTAACGTATGATTATGGAAATATATATGTTAGGCACGACCCACGAAAAAATTGTCAATAAGACGAATAAGAAAACAAAAATAATTGTCACTCGGGGAAGCGAAATGAATAGATCATCATCCTCATAATCTTCATCCCCTTTTTCTAGTAGGGTCGGAGGCCCAAAGACTCGACAAGGTGTTTTCATGTTCCCTTGTCTTGTGTTGCTTCTGCATGAGTCAATCAATCTAGACCCATTCTGTTTTCATACACATTTTTCTGTTGCTTCTCCCAGCTTAATCTGGGGCGACCCGCCGGCTGTCTCTCTTCCGGGGTTACAAGGAAGATTCTCCTTGGTAGGGGAATTCTTCTTCTCGGTAAGGAGGATTCTTCTTGATAAAGGAGGATTCTTCTTGATAATGAATAGATAGCAATTGATATTGGCTTATCGCGTGCAATACAAATAATTCCTAAATTAATATAAAAGAAATATATTCTTCAATTTTTTCTGGTATAATCTGTCGCGTGTATTCGACCTTTTCTACCAACTTTTTTATTCCCATTGTAGAGTCCATCATTATTAGTCATGATATGTTGCTGGAGTTCTGATGTTGGGGTTTAGATGTCATCATGTATGATGACAAAAATAATACCTATATTTAGAGTGTGGATTTTTTCTATTAACTTTAGACAGCTGATCACTAACTTCTTGTGCTGACTGACTTAAATAATAAAGAACTGCTTTCTTTATTGATGAATATTCTTCTTTGTCAATTGTTTCTTTAAATTCGAGTTTGCTATCTTTCGCATCGTATCTTGCTTTCTTTAGCATAAAAACTTGTCCCAAATTACTGAGACCCCCTGTGGATTGCATTCTACTTTATTTAACGAAATCACTCTCAATTTGATCACTTTACATTGCGAGTAATATTTCTAGGTATTAAAAATCATACATATTTTCCAGTAGTCAATTTGAACGCGTCTTACGCAATATCACATCATAATATTATTAGCGCATAAAAATAAGTAAATCATTCACATTACCTTGTTTATCAGTATGATTTACGAAGAGCAGATACATTTTTATGTAGATTACGATAGATAATATACAATACCACTGTGGGGTCAACGACCTGTTTCCCCACGCGTTTTGACCAGCGCCGAATTCTGACGGAAAATAAATCGCACGACAAAAAACACGCGCACTTGGAAGCGCGGACTTATCCGTCTTAAGCGATCTTATCTGTATATAATATAAAGCGTGTTTATATACAGATAAGATCGATGCTAGAGATTAGAAACCGCTAGTCTGGCACATCTCACACCGCATACAGGAGAATAAATCACACGCGAATTCCGCTGACACCGCGGATCTCACGCAAAATTAAATATGCTTGCAGGTCACTTTTCACACTTGTTTTTACTTGTTACCGACATACCATCTCAGTTCGTTCCCTCGCCGTCACAACGACGTCACATTGCGCGGTAACTACCGTATCATCATCTAGCTACGCAGTTCGTTTCCTCGCCTCAACCACGAGGTCACGCTGCCAGACGATTGCTACTCGTAAATCATCTCGCTACGTAGCGCATCTCTCTCTACGCCATACAATAAATCTTCAGCCTGCGTAGCTACAACATGAAACCGCAATCGCTACGCCACTCATCTTATTTCTTGCTACGCCTCCAGTATCCAATCCATCGATCATCGTCCACCTCATCGCTCCACTGTCTTCACCACCTCCAGCAGCGAACATCATCTGCTTCCGGCGGTACCAGTATCATCCTCAACCTCACCGCGGTACGCCACTTGAATCAGTCGTCAGCACCATCTCCAGCTTCTAGCACGATCTTCGCCTTGACCGATTTCTGCACCCGCTATACACGCGACCAGGAACAATGTTGACGACCCCAGGTGTACCCAATCAGCTGTACAGTTATTTATCAAGGTCGAACGGCAATGCACTGACTATAATCCAATCGAAATAAATAAACAATATAAAACTGACGACGAATTTCTGTTGATATCAGCTGTTTTTCATCCTGTAATACATTGTACAAAAGTGGGATACAAGACGCGGTACCCCACAACCTGGTGACCCACGACGTGAGATGAACACAGAAACCTTCTGACACACCGCAGCTTCTGCCACATCCTGGTGACTCCGACGTGAGTCATCCCTGTACCACCAATGGCAGAAGGTCTCATGATGCAACATTCGTAAAAAATCGATGCATGTATTTTGACCACGACCAAGAGATCTCGAAATTGCCTTCCATTAAAAAATTTATTAGGAATAGATCTCGTATAGTTTCGGCTGATTTAGTTAACGAGTCTTATCCCTTAATTTGTTTCGAAATAACAGCTGTTCTAAAAAAATAATTTTGATATTATAGAGAGTTTCATAAGGTTCAACAATTTATCCCTCAGAGAACTCACGACTGACCAGAATATCGAGTTTCGTTAATTTTTTAATATTGGCCTTAGATTTGATTTCCGAGTGTAAAATATACAACGTCTGACACCTGGCAAGTTATTTAAAAAAATTGCTCATTTAATGATAATATTACATCTCTGCTATGTCAAAAATACTTCATTATGAAATTATTTCCTTAATTAAGAATTCGGATGAAAAAACTTGTTAAATTGAAGTGACAGCTATTTATATAAAACTTAACTTGAACTCTGACATCTAGTTAACTATTATACTGAAATGTTTATAGAATGTATCATATTTTAATAGTTTAGTACGCTATTTACATAAGATAATAAAATGTTTTAATTACCTTAATCAATTTAATTCGCAATACTCGCTTACGCCGTTTCGTGACTGTTGCGTATCAAGTAATAATGTTGAACTTGGCCTTGGAATCGACGCACTTCATTTCATTTTACTTGTTAAGTTAGCCTTTTTTGTTACGCTACCCTATCCGAGTTAGGGTAGCGTAACAAAAATAAGAATCTTAGAGTATGGAATTTTGTGGGTATGGAACTCGAAAGGTGTCAATTTTCACGAAATTCACAAAAAAATGCCAATATCTCGAAAACAAATCATTTTTTATAAAGCAATATCCAAAAAAAATTGAGTGCAGTCATCGAAGATTGCTAATTTATCATGTACTGAATTCGTGATTTTATAGGAAACATAGCTTGTAAATTTATAAGAAACATTATTTTGGAAGGGATAGATACATTTTAAAGAAGTAATCCTCCGTTACTGCATTAAAAACATTTCTTGATGTTTTGTATATTGCCGTCTTTGCTTTATACTCCACATATTTTGGAATTCTGGTCTGAGAATGATAATGCCCTCATAAGGAGAAACGCGTCTCAAAAAATTGAAAATGTAGTGTTTTAATTTTCATATGTGTGATTATGGAGTTCTAAAATCTTACCTCCGAAATAATAAATTCTGGTTGGGCAGTCAATTAACCAATGTTTTTGAACAGCCGCCATATCGAAACAAATTAGCGGATAAGACTAAACGAGCCGAGATATATATGAGATCAATTTCTACGAATTTTTTATTGAAATCAAATAATAAATACGGGAGTTATTATATCAACAAAATTGGTTGGATATCCTCTATTGTGTAAGTAGGTATGTACTCAAAAATTTGAATAGTGGACGATTTCGACAAAATCGATTTCACAAACGGCAAACTATTGTTTATCATCCGTACCCTATCAAAACCAATCCTTAATTGATTTAAACCAGGAGTCGGCAAACTTTTGAAACAAATACTTATGGTGCAGTGGTACAGAGATCCAAAGGTCTTTGTAGGAAAGGTTTTAAAAAGAATTGGAGAGGCTTTCATTAATTAATTTTTTATTTAAATAAATTTATGTTTGTACGCCCAGCAAAAGTAGGCAGAAACCTTGCACTCTTCTACTGCCACTGCACTTTTGCTTCGACTTCACAGATTAGATGCCGTAGATTAGAAAACAAAAACATTTTATTTAAAATAAAATAAAATTTGTAAATTTTGTGTAAAATCACGATTTATTAATAAATTACTAACGCCAACAGGTTTCGCTTCACTCAAGCTTTGTCAGGGCATAATTAAAAACTAAATAAAAAATACGAATTTTCCAATCATCTGATTGATCAATATCGTTCGTTTTATAATAACATGGGGGTTAATTAATATTCTGCATAAAAATGATTTTAGCCTTCGATTGGATAATTTAGATGCTCTCGAAATTAAAGAAAGTAATAATATGCGCTCATAGTCCAGAAAACTCAGCCTCGGACCAGGAGGCGTAGTTTTCTGTAGCACAGATCAACAGATCTACTAAAAGAAAAAGAAGAAGAAGAAGAATTAATGCTAATAGTGAAATTTTTTATAAATAGTTAAATTTATTCGTAAGTCCTATATTAAATATTTTTCCGTTCGAATCCAACTAATTAATATTCGTCAACCCTGTAATCCTTCTCCCCTACCCTACTTCTTCCGGTGATCATAATGTTTTAATTTGTCTCTTTCTTTTCCGTACTTTGTTAATCTGTTTCTTTCTTGAGTAATTTTATATTCTGTGTCTCTCATTATATATAAGTTTATATAAGTGCACAATGTTGTATTTATTGCTTAGTTGTTAATTACACCCTGACGAACCTTGAGTCAAGCGAAACCGGTTGGAGTTAGTAATTAATATATCCTGGTTTCATACAAAGTTGATATTTTATTTTATTTCAATGTCACACCACAAAAACATTGCTTACCAACATAACTTTTTGTTTGTATTTACAATTTTATTTTTTAATAAATTTTGCAATATGTTTTAACAAAACATCAAGCGGCCAGAAAGTTCTAATCGGTAGAGGTAGAAAATATATGCCTCGAACGTCGCGCAAGGTCAGCCTGTTGAATATATACTGAAAATATGCTAGCTGTGAAGGGGCAACAAGTGAGGAATAAGTGTTTCACCAGCGGGTAAAAACGCGTGAGAAGAATAAAGATAAAAAACCTTTTTTAATATACGAGTTACCGGTTGAGGAAGGTAGCCCAAATATTATTCGCATCAACGGGGAGGAGACAACGTGTTCAAATCTTTTTTCTGCAAAATCAAAATTTATTTCATCTTCAAAGACCGCAAGAAAAATTGTGGTAATATTATATATATTAATAACAAGAAAAAAACACGCATAAACCACTCATTATTTGTTACGGGTCCAAAGATCTCTTCATCAGGATACAACATTCTCATTTAAAAGTGGTAAGCGTGTAATATAAATGTGTATTAATTATACTATTTTTTTATTTTTATTTTATTTTATTTTTATTTTTATTTTATTTTATTTGGGAAACATACAGTACAATTTTAATATTTTTTATATAATATCAAAAAAATATTCGTGAGTATGACCAGTAAAGTTTCCTCGAAGCTGGTAATAAAAAAAAACTAAATAAAAAACAATGATAAAGAATATGTGATAAATAATAAATATTTCAAAGATTTAAATTATGATACTGCATAAAATGGGAGGGGTGGGGAGAGGGAGGGAATGGGATTCAATTAAAGAAGTATCAAATCAATAGTCATAAATGAGATTACGGAGTTTCATTTTAAATAAACGCAAATTGTCAGTAAAAATGTCTAGATTATTTGTAGAATTTAACATATTGTATTTTGAGGTGCAACGAGTTACAAAGCAGTTTTTTAAGTAGTTAGTCCTACCAAAGTTTGCGTAAAATAAATTATTTGAATGCGTTGAGTATGTAGGACAACTTAAACCTATTTGCTCTAATAAATAGGGTGAGTCAACCAAGTTATTCAAGATTTTATAAAGATAACACAGATCTTGTATGCATCTTCGATATGATAGAGGAGGGATTTTATGGTATATTGAATACAGTCTTAAGTTTGTACATTTACCAAATAAATTTAATAAAAAAAAACATATGCTAAAAATTTAAATTTAAATATAGACATTAATGAAAACAAAAAATATATTATATGGAAGGTGAATAACTTATTAAGAACTAATGTAAAAATTACTTTAAAGGGCAACTAAATTGGTTATTGTGGCTCAAAAAAAAAGCACACGTTTCTTATATGTTTAATTTTACAATGCTTGTGGGTATTCAATTTTGCTGCCTTTCAAAAAAAGTATCCTTGTATCTGTCACAGATGTGACATCTGTATAATAGTAGGTATATAAAAAAGTAGTAGGTATATAAAAAAGTAGTAGGTATATAAAAAATGGGCGTATTCGAATGTAGCATTATATCAAAGTCAATCCGTGAAGAACTTTCTGAGATTTAAGATTTTGAATAAACGAATATTTACATTTATATATTTTGATAGATGTTCATACCCGGCGTTGCTTGGGTTAAGGATTTAGTTAAACATAAGTTTGTGGGGGGACACAAAGGATTCATTATTTCGCAGTCTCTAATTAAAAAAAAGGATGCATTTAATCTAGGCTGGGAAGAATGGGATATTCAGGAAGTATAGCATATAACAATATAGTGAGAACAAAATAATAAAGATATAAAACAAAATACTATATAACTAAGATTAATTAATTAATTAATTGATGATATAAATATAAATGTGGAAAATAAAAAAAGTATATATAGTATAATACAAAAGCAATAGTGAAAGTAAAATAATATATGTAAAGAATACCGGCAGCTATACATTTATGACGCAGATGAAGCAGTTAAGGTACGTATGAGTCATCCTTCTAATATTAGTTGTCGACAAAATTTTATGCAAACCATCGATAATCATTAGTCGTGTAAGCCCGTACGCTCTCCAATACAAAAGATTGAAGGAAGCGGTTGAAAAAGAAGAATCTAGGGTGGCAAATCATGGAGGCCAGATGCGAGATATCAGACTCCTATTCACACGGTCGACAGCAGATGATCAAAGAAGATATAATGCTCCCGCTAATGCTAGCGAAGTCGCCATTGTTTATGTGGCATAACAAAGGTGGGTTACCGTCAAACGTAGATGTTTCTGTTCACCTTAAGAATGTAGGAGGTCTCCAGCGTATTAACATGTTATCGAAACATTTAGGTCCGACGATTTTTCCATTATTATTTCCATCATGTGAGTTTGCATGGACTCCGGGAACTGAGCATCATTCAAATTTTCAAACAAACCAGCGTCATTCGGTTATTTCTAATTTTATGCGAGTTGGATAGCCATATGAAGAAATGTTTTTAATTCAATTCATTATGCAGGTAAGGTTTTCCAGCAGTATTTAATTCAGGCATATATTGTTTATGATAAGGGTTGGATGTTACCAAGGTTTAGATGACTATGTCAGGAATTTAGCTACTGAAAGCGGAGCACAGCCAGGTAAAGTAGTTGTTCTTCTATCTACATTTGTTGGTGGGCCACGTCTATGAATAAATTTTATCAGGATTCTACGGCGATGGTCAGAAAGTTTGGTCGCCCTGATTTGTTCATTACTCTTACCTGTAATCCTAAGTGGCCAGAAATTTAAAATGGTTTAATGCCAAATCAACTAGTATCTGACAGGCCTGATTTGATAGTTCTGGTTTTTCAGTTGAAAGTGAAATAATTTATCAGGGATGTGACGGAAAGGCACATCTTTGGTGAAGTAATATCTTGGGTTTATGTAATTGAAGAGAAAAAACGAGGTCTCCCTTATCTTCACGGAGTGTTTACACTGTGTGAACAAGATAAATTCCACACAACCTCAGATATTGACAACGCTGTGTCTGCCGAATTACCTGACTCAAGTGATCGAGGTTTGTATGATATCATTTTAAAACATAATGTTCACCGACGGTGTAGTATACTCAATCCAAAATCGGTGTATATCATTAATGGTGAGTGTTCAAAAAACTTTCCTAAATTATTTAGAAATGACACTAACAAACAATTTTGCAGGTTATCCAGAATACATCAGGCGTGATAATTTTGCAGGTAATCATACAACTCCTGAGTAAAAAATAAAATGTTTATATAACTAAAAAAAACTAAGGATTCTGAATTCACAATAATAGACAAAAATGAAGATGAAGAGGAAATCATAATCAATAGAAATAGAATTGTGGATTTTGCTCATGCTAATAAAACTTTTGAGCAAAATTTCTAGAACTGAAACAGGATTTGTTGAATGCTCAACACCACGTTTTTGGTAACCATAGCTAACGCAAACCCCACTATTGCAAAAAATTTATTAAAAATTAAGAATCAACAGAGAAAAACCTAGTAACAATAATGAAAAGTTCAGAGGTTTAATATTTTCAGCCATATTGAAAATTATTTCCAGATTGGTGAATAACGCAACAAGCCTATTACTTAGTGTGATTAGCAAAATAGCCGACATTTTCAATAGTGTGATAGTAAAATTGGTGGAAAACGAATTAATTACCCTAGCAGACAATCTTATGCAAGACGATGTGCAGCGTCAGTAGTCTCCTTCAAAAGACAACCACAGACCTACCTGAGCTAAAAAATTTCCTGCGAAGTCCAAACAAATTAATCAAACGACTCGAAACTAAAAGAAATATTAAAAAATCGGCATCAGCAATATCCAAAAGAATAGGTTTATTGAATAGTTTTATAACCAAGAAGGCTACTACTAGTCACAATGATAAAAATTACGGTGAGTCTAGAAAAAGCTGACCTGGGTGGGGCCGATTTTGATTTTGCTAAGACTAAATATATGAAAAATATTACTTTGACTGACGTAGATGGCCACACACTGAAAAGAATAACTATTCTGCAAGCTGAATCATTCAAATGGCGAAAACTCTAGTTAACGTCTCAATTTTTGGGAAAGTGTGCAAACGAGGGTTTATTAAATGCAGACCTTCGGTAAAAAATAAAAAAAAATTAGATGATGTCAAGTCCATTCCACATGGCCAAAGTCATGAACACCTTGCGCGTGATCAAATAGAAACATATCTGAAAATTCCTATAAAATCATGTGGATTATTTATTGACAAAGTTTTGCCATTTTTAAGAGCAAATCTAGACGGACTTGTGGAAGAGTATAAAATTTTCGAAATAAAATGTCTATACTCAGCTAGAGGAATGAGTGTTAACGATGCTATCAGACAGAAAAAAAATATATTCTGGAAAGTAGACAAGGCAGGCAATGCCAATGTAAATAAAAAACATGATTGGTATTTCCAGGTACAAGATAAGTACACGACACACGAAGAAAAACGTGCATACTTGCAGTTTGGACGGACGTGAACATGAAAATATAACTGATAGTGGATGATAAAAAGTTTCGGTGTGACATGTAACAAAAATAATTTTTTTTTACGTTGATTGTTTACTGCCAGAAATAATAATTGACTTCAGATTAGATAGGCAAATGGAAATTAAGGAACCTGATTAAATTCCCACGTACGAAGCGATCAAAAAAAGGAGATTGAAAAAATTACTAAGCGGAAGATGGATGAAAATAAGAGTATAACAAATGCGAAACGCAAAAAGCCAACTTAAATCAATCAATAAGCGGCTTCGAAATTGCAATGAAAATGTTTTATTTATCCCGTGTTGCTCCAAACTATTTTTATTATTTACAGGATCTAAGTCAATAAAGTAGGTCTTAAGTCCTGGACACGGTCGGGTAGTTTACGCTATCTAATTAAACAACTTTTATAATTGATTTATTTGGTAATCTGTAAAAAAATCCTCTTTACTAATTGCATCTAATTGTTGACTTATAGGAAAATTTTTTTTCGAGATTTTAAAATTGGTCTCATATCAAAAGTTTGATAGTTTTTTAACTTAAGCATTTTTAAAATGTCTTACTAACGGAATAACAAATTATTATTCACACTAATTATTACTGAACTCATAACAAAATTTACATTTTTCAAATACTTGTGCACTTTTGGTAAACATGCGCCTGGGCTAATTGACTAACTGTAAGTAAAGTAACTGTGTAATACAAGAAACGATCGTTCTAATACCTAGAGAACCGGCAATTCAAATGGTCGGCGCCCTCTTAAAGCACGGAGCAGATATTTTTAATTTTTTTTTTTTTTTTTTAAATATAATAAATTTTTCTATGTAGGTATATAAAGTATACAACCATGCAGTATATATTTCGTCATTCGTTCATAAGATCAGCTTTAAATGGGGTTATGCTGCTGTAGACCACTTTCTTTTTCTTGATATTTTGTAAATTTTATTTTCCGTATTGAAAAACGGAAACTATGCAGCGGACACAATTGGCCGCGCAGCCGCCCTTATCTGATAGCTTACCCGCTAGTTTTAATTAATGAATATTTTTTTTATAAATCAATATTTCTCAATAAATGCCAATATACTCAGTTTTGTAAAAATAAAAAACCCAATATTTTTAGAAGTATAGAATCACACACCAACAACAACTCTCGAAAAGTGTCAGAAATCATAAATCATTGCGACTTGTTTGGTGAAAAACTTACGTTCCGTAAATAAATGAAAAATGAAATGCCTCGGTTTTATCTAAGAGCGATAAAGATATCGAATCATTTTAATCAATTAAATTTTTTGGTTAGAAGCAATTTAGAATATAATTCGATAGTTTGATTCCCATTCTATGAAATTTATTAATAAAACATTGAAAGGGTTTATAAATTATAATCCATACGTGTTATTTAAAAATATAAAATTAAATAAAATTTTAAAATATGTGTTATTTTTAATGGTATGTTGAATCAATAGTATAATTATTTAGGGCAGTGTTTTTCAACCTGTTGTTGCGATCCCCAGGGGAGTTGCCAAGTGTTATTCGGAGGGTCGCGGTCGCAAGGAGCAAGGGTTGTAAGTAAAGTACGACATTTTCAGTGAGAAGGCTGCGCCTGTTTATTTTTTAATAAATTGTAATACCGTGGTTGTATTTTTGAGACATTAACAATCAAGTCATTTTTTTTTTGAAGCCTATTTCTTTTCTTTGTTTTATATTTGTCTTTGAAGAGAACATTATTTCAGAAAGAATACCGTGGTTGTATTTTTGAGACATTAACAATCAAGTCATTTTATTATTGAAGCATATTTCTCTTCTTTGTTTTTATATTTGCCTTTGAAGAGAACATTATTTCACAAATAAATTAAAATACCGTGGTTGTATTTTTGAGACATTAACAATCAAGTCATTTTATTATTGAAGCCTATTTCTCTTCTTTGTTTTTATATTTGCCTTTGAAGAGAACGTTATTTCACAAATAAATTGTAATACCGTGGTTGTATTTTTGAGACATTAACAATCAAGTCATTTTATTATCGAAGCCTATTTCTCTTCTTTGTTTTTATATTCGCCTTTGAAGAGAACATTATTTCACAAATAAATTGTAATACCGTGGTTGAATTTTTGAGACATTAACAATCAAGTCATTTTATTATTGAAGCCTATTTCCCTTCTTTGCTTTTAAATTTGTCTTTGAAGAGAACATTATTTCATAAATAAATTGTAATACCGTGATTGTATTTTTGAGACATTAACAATCAAGTCATTTTGTTATTGAAGCCTATTTCTCTTCTTTGTTTTTATATTTGCCTTTGAAGAGAACATTATTTCATATAAGTAGGAAGTAGCAAATGGCACTAATAATTTTAAAGCTTCTCTTGCCAACTCTGGATATTCTTCTCTTGAATCTCTTGTAATCCAGAATCCATCCAATCGTTTACTATAATTAATTAATAATAATAATCCACTATAAGCATGCCGTCAGTAGCAAAAAGTAAATCTATACATTTTCTATCATCTTCATGGATCGACCAGTTGTACTGACATATCCAAAAAAGAATTTACTACCCATCTTTGACCAGTGGCAGCTTCACAATGCAGTTCAGGAAAGTAACTTAAGTTTCAAACATTTCTCTAAATCACAGAATTTTTTTCCTTGTAGCGGGGTCACGTATTCAAAAAGTTGTAAAACTTTAGGGTATTAAAACCGTTCCGTGTTTTATTTTATTATTTGCGAGTAGATAGTATCTGTATATGTTTCATAAAAGCCCACATGGGGGTTGGTAGATAAATAATTATATACATACCTGTATTCAGAAATCCTTGAATTTATTCTAAATTTATTAAATTAAAATGATAAATAATATAGTTTTTATTAATTATATTTGTTTACTTTTTTTCAATACTTATTTGTCAGAATTTTTTTCATCTAATATTGGTTGGTATGATAATATGGTGGACACCGATCCTTCACCTTAAGGATGGAAATATAATATTCTCTCATCCCCCAAAAACGATTTCCCGCCGGCTAAAATTTAGTATCGGTATTAATTTAATAAACGGCGTGATGGTAAGTAAGGGAGAAAAGATTGTTATTAACTGCAAAATTTATCTTTTATTACTTAAAACGATTATTCGTTGGTCAAAGGAAATAACATCTCAATCAACTTCTGCGCATGTCTTCGTCCGAGCACGTGACCGTAATTTTTATTTGAAAAACAAAAATATAGCAACTTACCGAGATACTCATCTCGGTAGGTTTTTGTATATAAGAAGAACTAACATCTATAGAATAGGTAAATACGTATTTTTAATCAAACTGTAGGTAGAGTTGAAACAGTTTATTTAATCATTCTAGACAGTTTATTTAACCGTGCTTATATTGAATTAAGAACTATGAATGAATTGAATGAATGAAAAAACAATGAATACAATAATATGTAGCCCGTCGAAAATGACGTACTTTTATTACATATTTCGGCTGTGACAACAGCACTACCTAGAGTAGCGTAGCGTCTTGATAATTATATTATCAAAAAGAGTATAAGCATTTTTCTTCGTATATCTATCTTATTATTATATTAAACCTCATTATTATTTGAGCCACTTGGTAGCGTTACTGATGATCATTGTTACATAGATAATTATATATAATATATTATAAATATTTTGAATAATGATGATCAATGACAAATACAGTATAGTAATGGTGCACTTAATAGTTTTAATTTTCATTGAAGTGAAATGTGAAAATATCAAAATATTTAAAAAAAAACTGAATCAGAGTAGGTACTTTTTTGAAAAAGCTACAAGTTAATCATTTCATTTTATTTAATAATATTTTTGAAAACATACTCATTTTGAAACGGAAATAATGTTTTCATTTTATTTAATAAAAAACGGAATCAGCTGTTGGAATCTAGTTACGGTTACGGATGGACATTCGAAATTATTATTATTGGGGATTTTTTGCTTTAACGTCTACTGGTTTCGGTACCATTGTAGTTTCGTTATAACGGACTCACAACAACTTTTCCATGAATTAAGTAAATGATGAAGAAAAGGACATTAAAATATGACATATAAATAATAGAGGCCATATTTTACGTAATTTAGAAGTATTAGATATTATAAAACCCATCTACACTAAATCTAATACAAGTCAAAATCAATTTAATTAAACGTATATTCCATTATATAATATTTTCCTCGACATTTGAATTAGGATTTATAAAAGTATTTAATTTACAGTATAGCTATTGTGCGTCCAACCCGGTGAAGTTATAATGGTATAAAAAATGGTATGAGTTAAAAATAATCAATATGGTTTATCATTTTGTTGAAAATAATTAAAAATTTTTGTAGCTTATTTATATTAGGTACATATTTTGTTTGTAAAAGCACAAACAGATGTTGGAGTTGAGTTCTGATTTTAGCTGTTGCCAGTTAATTTCATTAAGAATCACATAAATAAAACTATTTAAAAAAGGTTTTTAAAAACAGCATTTCACTAAATAATATAGTATAATTTTTAAATAAAAAACGATTTACAAATAAAAATCTATATTTTTTATAGAAAGCGATAAATAAGACGACGCAACCAGTATTATACGCAACTCATTGAAACAAATTGCAATGCTGTATACAATACTATCTGTGGATACCCTAGCTGTGTACAAATAAATATCACACGTACATTGGGAAATAGAGATTAATGGTCAGGGATAAGAATAGGAGGAAGAGCCCAAATCCCGCCCTGCTATATATTATATGCGGGATTTAAAAGCAAAGGCAGCAATATTCTAAAAAAGTTGAACGCGGTGATCGAGGATTACTAATTTGTAATGTACTGAATTCAAGATTTTAAAGAAAATATAGCCTATAAATTTATAGAAAACATGATTATGAAAGGGATAGCTATATAAAATCGAGAATTCAGTACATTTTAAATAAGTAATAATTTTTTGACATTTTTATAATATTGCTGCCTTTACCCCACACATGTAGTACCGTAGAAGTTAACAAATATATTGATCTATTATATTAAAGAACATATTCTTATTGTGAAGTTGCAAATTTTTCAGAACAGATAAACAAAGTTATTTGTGGTAATATATGTTAATCAATTAATAAATGAAACTTACAGATAAGGTCAATATTTATGCAGAACGGCACGAGGCTGATATGGTGTAATGGTAACACAAATGTTTATGAAATGTTTATTCAATGTTCAATGTTACAAATGTTTACAGTGTTTACAAAATTTAATGAAGCTTTTTTCATTGTTGTTGAGTGTCTTGGCAGCAAGTAAACACTAAATTGATTTGACGCCCTGCCTGCTACACTAGTAATTTACTGTATTATAGCAGACAGTGCTCTTCCAGTTCAAGAATATTTATTATTTATATAACATTTGTGAATAAATCTTATTGCCAATTAAAATTAAGTAATAGTAATAATTAAATGTTTACAATTTAATAATGGTGTTAATTAATTATATTATAGACAAAGGAAAAAAAATGATCTGAATAGGATATTAATAAAATAAAATAAAATAAAACAATTAAAAGTATTTAAAAAGATGACAGTAACAGTAAGACAGTAAGTGAAAAAAAAGATCTGAATAGGATATTAATAAAATAAAATAAAATAAAACAATTAAAAGTATTTAAAAAGATGACAGTAACAGTAAGACAGTAAGTGAAAAAAAAGATCTGAATAGGATATTAATAAAATAAAATAAAATAAAACAATTAAAAGTATTTAAAAAGATGACAGTAACAGTAAGACAGTAAGTGAAAAAAATGATCTGAATAGGATATTAATAAAATAAAATAAAATAAAACAATTAAAAGTATTTAAAAAGATGACAGTAACAGTAAGACAGTAAGTGAAAAAAATGATCTGAATAGGATATTAATAAAATAAAATAAAATAAAACAATTAAAAGTATTTAAAAAGATGACAGTAACAGTAAGACAGTAAGTGAAAAAAATGATCTGAATAGGATATTAATAAAATAAAATAAAATAAAACAATTAAAAGTATTTAAAAAGATGACAGTAACAGTAAGACAGTAAGTGAAAAAAATGATTTGAATAGGATATTAATAAAATAAAATAAAATAAAACAATTAAAAGTATTTAAAAAGATGACAGTAACAGTAAGACAGTAAGTGACAGTAAATGTTCTTGTAGGAATAGTATATTTTAAATTTAGTTTATATGATGGCTTTTAATAGGTTTTGGGCATGCTTCCTTCCCTTTTCATGCAGCCAGAGTTTCACTTTAGAAGAAAAATACGCGAGACTATGGCTACATGTTTTAAGTTTAGTGTTAAGAGTATTGAATGTTTTTGGTGCTTGGAAGAGGTGAAATCTTTGTGAAAAAGTTTTTTTGAATTTTGGTACAAGATAGTTGCAGTTCACCTGTGCCCTTGTTGAATGTGAGTGAGTTATTTGTTGGTGATCTTGTTTATGTCGGAAAAAATATTTTAAAGTGTTGAGTAAATATGTTTGATTGATGTCCAGGACGTGACATTCTCTGAAAAGTTCTTCTGAAGGAAAACGAAATGGCTTTTTATGAAGAACTCTCAATACCATTTTCTGGGTTTTGCTTAGTGAATCTAATATAGTACAAGCTGCACCCCCCCAACTGACAGTTGCATAATTAATGAGTGAGTGACACAGTGCATAGTATACTATTCTTCTTGTCGATGCGTCGAGTACATCTCTAATTTCTTTGAAAAAATAAACAAGCTTTCTTATTCGGATTGTAAGATTCAAAATATGTTTTCTCCAGTTTAGATGCTGGTCTATGTACACACCTAGATATCGTATATCTTCCGTTGTCTGCAGATTAGTACAATCACAGGGTTTATCTTTTGATTGACATGTGTGAATCAGTAGATTTTTGGGCTGCTTTATTACTGTTCTTTTACTGATGGAGAAACACATGTATTTTGTCTTTGAAGCATTTACTGTTAGTAGATTTTTGTCAAGCCATGATGTTATTCGATTCAATCCACTTTGTGCCTTTTTTAAAACATCTTCCCAGGAATCATCTTGAAAAAGAAGCACTGTGTCATCTGCGAAAGAAATTATTTTACCGTTTTCTAAATTGGAGTTACACATTTCATTGACATATATGAGGAAGAGCGTGGGTCCCAAAACACTTCCTTGCGGTACTCCATATGATGTTTTGTGGAGGTTGCTGCAGTGATCGCCCGATTTAACTACCTGAACCCTGTTATTTAGATAATCTTCAAACCACGCCAAAGCCGTCCCCCTTATTCCCAAAGCTGATAACTTGTGCAGCAGCAGTGGATGAGACACCGTATCGAAAGCTTTGGCTAGGTCCAAAAATATACCAATACAACGTTTGTCTTTATCTAATTGTGTAACTAAGAATTCCGTTAGTTGACATATTGCATCTTCTGTTGAGAGTTTTGATTGGAACCCGTATTGATTGTTGGAGATTATTTTGTGAATATCCAGGTATTTTAAAAGACGTACTTTAACTATCTTCTCTAAGATTTTAGAAAAAACACTTAGGAGCGATATAGGTCTATAGTGGCTCGGATTACGGGGATCACCACCCTTGAATATTGGACAGATTCTAGCCAGTTTTAGTGCATTTGGAAAGATACCCGTTGAGAGACTTTGATTGAATATATAACAAAGAGGCTTACTTAATTGGTCTTTATTATACTTCACTACTTTTGCTGTTACCTCATCGTTTCCAGGGGCACTGTTAGACTTTAGGTTACTAATAATTGCAGCAATTTCATGAATGGAGGTTGGAGCAAAGAAAAATGTATATGGATTTGCTGAATTTAAATTTGTTTTAAGGTTTTCTTCAGTAGTTTTTAGACGAGACAAAATATTTTGTGCTAAATTTTTACCAAGCGAAGCGAAATGCCCGTTTACATTATCTAGCACTTCAGTAATGGCCTTATCCTCAGTAGCATGATTTTTATTTGGAATCAGCATATCACATATATCATTGCTTCTAGTATTTTGTGTAGAAGTCATTTCTCTTATAATTTCCCATGTTTTCTTTGCATCACGTTGATTTTCTTTTATAATATTTTTGTAATATAAGTGTTTAGCGGATTTGACCGCTCTATTACAAATATTTCTATACTTTTTGTAAAAGTTTTGTAAGCCGACATTTAGAGGGTTAAGTTTAGACTGTTTGTGTAACACATCTCTCTTATTTATGCAGTTAACTAAACTTTCAGTTATCCAAGATTTCTTAATTTTTTTCCTCGATTTATTAGATATATGTTCTTGATTTTTTTTAATGTGGCTTTGTAGAATATACAGGAATTTTGAATATGATGTATTAGCATCATTAGTCTCGTATACTGGTAACCAAGTTTCTTTTTCCAAGTCTTTTTTTAGCATTTCAAAATTTAGTTTGTGTCGGGGTTTTGTATAAGGTTTTGTATTTATTTTTTGTGTTCCAATATCAATCATTACTGGAAAGTGATCCGTGATAGTAGTTTCACATACAATTCCTTTCACCAAGAATTTGCTTTTAACCATAATATGGTCTAAACATGCGTTACCTCTTGTTGGGTTGCTGATGGCAGGAACGAAACCTTGTTCAGCTAACATGGATAGGTATTCAGATGCATTTGTGGTGGGAGTACTTGCAGTTATGTCAATGTTTATGTCACCTGCGATGATCATTGTTGGGTTTTTGGCCATTGTGAGTAGCTCTTCAGAAAGAGAATTTGTGAATTCATACGCATTTTGGAAGGACGGTGGTCGATAAATCCCATATATGTAGGTACCATTACACAAATTAATTTTTAAACAATTGGCGTCACTTGGTAATGTATTTCTGGTAATTATAATAAATTGTAATTACCAGAAATACATTCATATTAATTAATTACAATAGATCTTATAAACTCAAATACAAATCAACAATACTATACAACAATACAAGAAAAAATACAAATATTACCAAAATCAAAATAAGTCTCTTTTATTTAATAACATATTCATTAATTCTGTTTTTTGCCCCTTTTTTATTAATATCCATTTTGACACGACATGGGATTTTATTTAATATTTTTGGTATGACATATTTTAATGTTCTTTGTCCATATTTATTTATGACCTTCGGTATTCGTAGTCCTTCTTTAACCGTAAATCTGGTACTATGTTTATGAATCAATCTATGCTTATATGTCCCATCTTCATGATATCGTGTAATTAGTTTGTACCACAAGATAGCATTAATTGGCATAGAGCCTTGTTTCTTGAAGAGTTCCTGTATATCTTTAGTAGCACTTTCTTTATTTATTAATTTTATAGCCGAATTTTGAATATTTTGAATTTTTCTAATATTAGTTTTGCAAGTTAGACCCCAGCTAGTTATTCCATACCTTATTACCGATTCCGCTAAAGATTGATATATAGTTTTCATAGTCTGTATCGGAACATAGTATTTAATCTTGTGCATACATCCCAATACAGTTCTCAACCTCTTACATACCTTATTTACCTGAATATCCCATTTGAAAAATGTATCTATGGTAATACCAAGATATACGTATTCATTAACTAATTCAATTTTTTCACAATTACACGATGCATTAATTCCGGAATGCAAGCAATCAAAATTATGGGAAATAATATTTATTTGATTAGTCACAGTTATATGAGGTGACCTTACATGCATGACTTTAGTTTTTTTTGCATTAATAATTAAACCCATATCATGAGACCATTTAAGTAAAGCATTATAATCTTCTTGCATACAATTTTCCACCCATCTTACATCCTTGTGGGAGATCACAAGAGCAGTATCATCAGCATACACAAAATGCTTAGCATACTTAAAGATTTTAGACATAGTAGATACATAAATAATATACAGTGGTGGACCAAGAATAGATCCCTGGGGCACCCCAGTATTCGTAAATTTTGGATTACTAAATGTGTCTTTAATTTTTACTAAAATTTCTCTATTTGTTAAGTAATCCACTAGGACTTCAATTAAATTTCCACCTATGCCAATGCTTCTCAAGATTGTTATGAGTGTTTCCCGATTTATTGTATCAAATGCTTTAGAATTATCTATGAATAGTATAATGACATGATTTTTGTCATTTAATTCTGAATTTACGTGATTTGAAAAATTTTGAATGAAGAAATTAGCAGATGTGTGTCAAACAAACTGATTTCTACCAACTTTTAAAATAATATTAATAATAATAGTATTACTAATTCTTTTGTATAATATTGTCATGGAATCGTGGCTGTGGGAGGCAAATACTACACCAAATAAAACTTTTATTTTTACAAAGTAACTCGTTGTACCTCAAAATACAATATGTTAAATTCTACAAATAATCTAGACATTTTTACTGACAATTTGCTTTTATTTAAAATGAAACTCCGTAATCTCATTTATGACTATTGATTTGATACTTCTTTAATTGAATACCATTCCCTCCCTCTCCCCACCCCTCCCATTTTATGCATTATCATAATTTAAATCTTTGAAATATTTATTGTTTATCACATATTCTTTATCATTGTTTTTTATTTAGTTTTTTTTTTTACCAGCTTTGAGGAAACTTTACTGGTCATACTCACGAATATTTTTTTGATATTATATAAAAAAAATTATATAAAAAAAATTGTACTGTATGTTTCCCAAATAAAATAAAATTAAAATAAAACAAAATCACTTTGCCCCATACCCAGGTTCTGCGATTCTCCCGTCTGTTTGGCCCCGGCAAGGCATCCTCGCTTCCTCAGATTTGGCGCGGAGTCCGTCGCAGAAGACGTCGGCGCCGCACCAACTCCGCTTCCAGCGACGTGCCGCCCCCCGATCCTTCTTCACAGCTGCCGCCCGAACCAAAGTCTGACGATGAAGATAAACTTCTGAGGTGCGTATCATTATTATTTCAGAAGAATATTACTATTATTATTATTATTGATAATGGGCAGGCAGCTTAAGCTGATAGGCCCATATCACTGTCTCTCATTTGAATATCCAGCCTATTCTTAAACTGGTTGACACTGGCTGCAGACACAACACCCTCAGGCAAACTGTTCCACATATTGACCACTCTATTGCTTAATGCATGCTTTCTTGGGTTACACGAGAACCGAGACTTGTTCAACTTCAGGTGATGTCCTCGAAGGCGCACATTAGTGTTTACTGCAAACATATCTGTCATATTAGGAATATTGTAGTAGCCCGATAGAATCTTGAATGTCTCGATGAGGTCACCTCTTACTCGTCGCTCCTGAAGAGTGGGCAGTTTCAAAACTCTCAGCCTTTCCGCATATTCCAGATTTTTAAAACCCAAGTGCAACTTACTTTTGGCTCGTTTCTGAACATTTTCCAATAAAACTATATTTTTAGCAAAATATGGATTCCTGATCTGAGAGGCATTCCAGATCAGACTAGTACAATCAATAATGCTCTCACATTTGGTTTATTTTCAATTTATTACTTATTAATTAACGCCCTATAGGGCTTTTACAATAGATAGGTAGAGTGTACATTAGCAGAATAGGTATATTGTTTAGAGAAGAATAAAAAAAACATAATAACATGTAAACATAGTAATGATAAAATTATTACATACAATCATCTTTGGAACTTTACTAAAACTGCACAAGGTATGCCGACATAATATATGTTTCTTGTACAGGCCATGCGAAGAAGGCAGCGGTGCCGGCGGAGGCCAATCAGGCAGCCCGGGCAGTGCGGAGAAGCAGAGCACGGCCCACTGGCGCTTCGGGCCGGCACAGGTCTGGTACGACATGCTGCAGGTCCCTGAGTCAGGAGAGGGATTCAACTACGGCTTCAAGCTCAAGGTATCCATCCGATCACAATCCGGCGCCAGTACTTTTAAAGTTTATAAGACTTTAAATATGACCAAAAAACTGACTGACTTTGTACTGCAAATTACGCTTTTAACCGGTCGGGTGCCAAAGCGCAGATCTGCGCTCCCAAGTATTCGAATACGGCCTATTTTACCTGCATTTATGGGTTTTTAAAGCTCATCATTGGTTATATCTCAAGTTTTTGAATGACTGAACGAGTTCTATTTGTCAAGTAACCTCATCTGCCGCGAAAACCGGACAAAAAATCATTCCAAATGTCATCTTCGAACCGCGCATTAATTGTGTTATTTATCTATTAAAAAAGTGTTATTTTCTAATAAAAAGTGTTAAAATTAAGTATTTTTATATTCTTTGATATATTTAGAACGAAAATATTGAAATACAATATCTTTAGTGTTATTGCTTTCATAGTTTTATTCGATAAACATGTGCGTACATTTCTGACAGTAAATTTCATTACTGTTTTTTATAATTAATGAATAAGTAATTATTGTACAAGTAATTATTGAAATATAAGTAATTATTGAAGTCTGTATACATATTGAGAAACCATAAAACTGCAACTTCTTAGCGATTATTGTTGATTTTTACATGAATTTAACCATCACAAAAAAGTGTCTAAAAAACAGCAATCATGCGTGTAATTGCACGGCATCCGACTGGTTAAAGTGTACTCGAACCATTAAGTTGTTAAGTATTTGACTTTGTATTTGCGCCTTAGGTTTTTTTTTAGGTATAGAACTTTAGAATGAGATAAAACACATAAAAATATGTTTAGCGTTAAGAATATATTAGGTATATGTTTGTTATATGAGAGTACACGCACAAAAAAAAACTGCTGTGCTTTTGTTTAGTGTGTTTATTTGTTATTATGTACTAAAAAAATATATAATTATATTACATGAACAATTTTTTTTTAAAATACCACTCTTATAACAAATTTCTACTTTTTAGTTTAAATGACTTGTAATTGATTTTGTACTCACTGCCTTTCCCACATGAAGTATATAATTGCAAATTTTAATTTATGGGAGTTTGCAAAAAGGATATACCCAACGATCTATCAGTTATTACATTATTAATTTACAAAGTAAAGTTCGCTTGTGGAGTATATAATTTCATACAAAATCACTTCGGTAGGAAACTAGCGCCACCTTTTTTTGGCGAGGTCATTAACGAATTACCCATATTAAACTTTAATTAATTAATTATGATGGATTAATTGATTGTTTACTAAATATGATAGTTGATTCTTGTATTATCATCATGCATTGTCACATGTGCTAAATTTCAGCTCCATTGTACATTGGAAAGCGGGTGAAATATCGATTATAAGATTCCATCTAGACAAATTGACAAATAGGTGAATGTAATATAAGTGTGATAAAAAAGCACATTGTTTTTATAGAAATTGAACAGACAATATCCTTTACTGACCATCTGGTGTGCAGGAGCAGACCTCGGATACGGAGCCCGAGCCGGACAAGGTGTTTCCTGCCGAGGCCTTCCTCATGGTATCCCAGCTGCAGTGGGAGGACGACGTGGTGTGGGACGGAACAGAGATCAAGCACAAGGTACTGTATTTCAATTTAGTTTATTCCAGTTTTTTACTCTAATTTCAATAATTTCAAGTCTTAAATTAAGGTAGGGAATCATCTATAAAAGTTCTACTTATTATTTTCTCGCTAACTGCTAACATTTCGCTCCTTTTTATGTGCCAGCTTCTAAAATTTCTGTATGAATTGTTTGATGCGGTACATATCGTCATGATTATAGAATATTGACTTTTTTGGATCTTTAAAAAGTGAAAAAAAGAAGCCATCTTAGTGTATATAAAAAGTATATTTTTTCTCATTAATTTAACTGTTGTTATACGAAGTCGATATAACGATGGTTCTGATTTGCTACACTTTGATCGTAGAACAATGCAGCGTGTGTAAAAATGTCATTGTACTGCGCTGACTACATTTGAGAATTGAAAGGTTTCAACTTTAAATAACTAACCCAAATTTCAAAGGAAAATATTTTGTAGTTAACGAGGTATGACATAAAAAGTGTATTTATGTAAATAAAACTTCAAACTGCTCTCCTGCAAACTTGAGAAAAATCACATGCGTCGTTATTCTACGACTATGACGATATGTGAAGTATTCTTGCGTCTTGCATCATACTTCTAATGCCTACCGTGTCTTTACTTCCTGAATACATACTCATATTGTACCTACTTGCTTTGTTCTTGTAGCTTTTTGGTCTTGTGGTTAGGACACTCGCCTCGTGATCCAAAGGTCGCGGTTTCGAACCTCACTCCAGACTAGCAAGTTAGTCCTATTTTCATAGCACAAGCGTTTAGCTTAGTTTGAAAATAGTAAGAATATTGATGTGACACGTATTCCGTGTTCGCATCTCTATTTTTAAAAAAAAAAAAAAAATATTATTATTGATAATTCTAAGTATGTACTTCCTTATTTTTCCTGTATACTTATATGTTATACTTTAGTAGAGCTTGTGTATTGCCTTACCTTTATTTGTTTATAAAAGCACTAGAGGGCATAAATACTAATAATATTGTTAAAGAAAGTTATCAATGCGGTTATGTGGTTTCAGGTGATGGCCCGCCTCAACAGCAAGACGAACGCGGCGGGCTGGCTGCCCAGCTCGGGGAACAGAACGGCGCAGGCCTTCTCCCATCCGGGCCGGGCCCCTCTGCCGCACCTGCCCAAACAGCCACCTCCTCACTCGTGAGTTCTGCTTTATTTTCCCTAGTCTTTCGCCAATTTTATTGCGGGTGCGCCTAGTTTCCGGGGAGTTACTGCTCGCTGAAGAGTGCCCCTTTTTATTCTTAAATTTATTCTTTATTTACATATTATACATGATCGCACTGCATTGATACACTAAATATACACAGCAAACTCCCAATTATCCGGGAGCTCTTTAACTGGGATGCGGATTATCCGTGATGAATTTGAAAGTCATTGTAAAAGTATTTTTAATGAAAATATTCCACATTTTTCATAACGCCCAAATAGGTGTTTAAGTCACCAACTGTCCGTCTTTGAAAAGTGATCTCTTAAAACGTTTTCATTATTTTTCAATACTTTTGGCTTAACCATAAAATCGACTATCCGGGATTCTTTTTCTTTATCCGGAATCCATCTCGATAATCCACAACCCCTGGATAGTCTACAGTCTGCTGTATATGCATGCTGCTAGAGTAGGCTGTAATAAAGTAATGGATTTTTTATCGATAGTATCTCATTAAAAAAAAGACATTCAATAACTGTGACCTTAGAAAATGCTTTGTGTAATATTGGTTTTTTCGGACAACTGAATAAAAGGTGAAAATTGTATTTGTCGGTGAAAACAAATTCATCCCTGGATTGAGCTACATATGTATATAGATAGGTTGGTGGACGAGTCCGATACAGAACATGTTCTGAGGCAGATTTTTGACTATCAATTAATTATGCTGTCAAACATTTCACAGATCGTGTGAGCAGCTTATATAAGAATGTATTTTAATCACAAAATTTACTTGAATGTTCGAACATAAATTGAACGCAACAATGAAACATTCCAATAAGTGAACCAATTGATTATGTATTTCCAAGTAATGCGTTTTGTGTCTTTGAAGCCATTAGTTATTCTGCGACAAGCACATTATAAAATAGACGGATAGTAGTATTGGATTATTTACATCGAAAATTTTGGTTGCAATTTCATCAGCAATTACAATAAATAAATGTAACTTCCCATTTCCACAGCGGTGAAGATGACACCTGGTACAGCATCTTCCCCGTGGAGAATGAGGAACTGGTGTACGGCCGATGGGAAGAGGAGGTGATCTGGGACGCCGCGGCTATGACGACGTTACCCGAACCCAAGTTGCTTACATTGGATCCTAACGATGAGAACATTGTCCTCGGTATACCTGATGACATAGATCCATCCAAGATACAAGCGGGTAATTTATTTTGTTGAAAACTTTTATCGAAGATTCTATACATATTTGATTTGATATTGTCCTGATATATAATCAGTCAATCACAATACATCATATTGAGGGTAGAAAGTCAAAAGAAAGGCGTTAGTGATGATTTCGAACTTTACAGGAGAGCAAAATTAACGTTTCGTCAAGATTTCTTTTATTATTGAACAATTTCCATATGTACTTTGGATTAACAATATATGGAAATCTTTTAATTATGAGAGAACTATTGACAAAATCAGTTTAACAGAACTTTATTTTGCTCTCCTGTAAAATTCTATATAATCACTAACGCCCTTTTGTCTTTCTATCCTCGATATGTGGGGTATAAAAGCAAAGGCAGCAATATCCCATTGAGATGTTTCTGAGATAACACAAAAAACCTGTCACTACTCAAGGAAATTTCTCTGGAATCTATAAAACTTTCTTCATTCTGAAAATAAATTTTTAAAAATAAAAAACTATTGCCACCACAGTTTTCAATTGATATATGTGTATAAATTAATATTAAACTTTTAAATATGGATATTCACTACCAAATAGAGGACTCACCGCTTTTGCTATTTACATAATTAAATATTGCTGGCGCTTATGCACTGCTCTCTATGCAAAAAGCATAGAGAGCAGTGCATAGGGCATGCATTTTGCAATACAATAAATTAATGTTAGTTTCTTCTAGAACATTTTATTTTATTGTGTCTGATAAATACTTATATAATATGAAAAAAAATCTCAAGCGAAAAGACGTTTCGGGGATAAACACACAATGCTACTCGAGCTTCATGTATGCTCGATTTGGTACCGACTTGGTCCAGCAAGAGAAGACTCGAGTGCGGTGGTGATATGGTTCACTAGGCTCGTCGGTAAAACCCCCCGGACACCTGAAAAGATGGGGTCTGTTGGAAGCGCTTTCCGAACAGATTAACCTACCGGATAGTAACCGTGCATGGCTTTTATACTCTATCGGCGGCGGTGGGGACGATGCCTTAGCAACATTTATTAACGGCCCAGCAAATGACTTCTCGGAAAGGGTGCTATTTGGGAGACAGCGGCAATTTGGTGATAGTTATGCGGGTTTTAAGCCTTTCCAGGTAATGGACACTAGTGCGGGATTTTTGTTCATATCCAGGTGCCCGTATCAAATATAACTAGCTGTGCCCGCGCAGCTTCGCACACATAGATTTTTAGTACACTGTTTGGATCGTAATAGAACTTTCGCGAACCTTCTAGAACATTCTCCTTCCAGAACTTTCAAGAAATTTATCGAATGTATAGGAACCTTCTAGACACGCCGACACATTCCGCCACTCAGTTTAGAACCTTATAGAACTTTCGGGAATTTTCTAGAACTTCCTCCTTCCAGAACCTTCTAGAGCAGGTTTTTCCGGAATCTTCTAGACTCACCGTCACAGTCGGCGCGCCTATTTTGAAACAATCTGAAGCATTTGCGGCCTTCCCATAACAAAACAGTGTGCTAGAAAGCAATTTTCCCCACTCCCTCCCACCCACTCACAGCCACCTCCACCAAACTAGCATATTTTAGATGTGACACCAAGGGCTATCCACCACCATAACCTCCGGTGGGTGGTTCTGGAGAAAACTTGGCGGGTAGGGAAACACGGGTTTCTTTTATATATATATACATATATATCTTGATTATTTTATGGAGGAATACCTAAAATATGAACGCTGTATTTAGTATGTTTACAGAGATATTCACATCATTAGAGGCGATGCCAACTCAGTTCACAGCGCCGGAGAGGAAAGGTTAATCATATTATTAAATTATAACTGTTAACACCTCGAAATGTTATTGTATTGTAGAAAGAGGTCCCCAGCCCAAAGTGAAGATCCCGCACCCCCACGTGAAGAAGTCCAAGCTGCTGCTGGGCAAGGCGGGGGTGATCAACGTGCTGCAGGAGGACGCCCCTCCCCCGCCTCCCAAATCCCCTGACCGGGACCCTTTCAACATATCCAACGATGTGTAAGTTTGCTATTAGTCCTACCCTGTGGCCGGGACAACATAGACAATTTTTTTTGTTTTCTTTTTTTTATCATTTCTTTAATTAGTTAAATTACACTTGTATATTAACTAATATTTTACAATCTAATTTTTTTTTACTACATTCTATGTTTAATTGTTATTCATATTTATATTTATATTCAATTTTAATTTAATTATCAATATATATATATACATTTACTTAGCATAATCTACAATAACAATTGTTACATCCTCTGTCAAGATGGATGATCTTCAATAACACTCAGTGTTATAATTACAGCGTTTATTGACTGATCTTGCATAATGTAAGTAGTAATTATTCTATGGTGCGCGACCGTGTGCCACTGTGTCTGTAACAAGCCTGGCTCTCAAGCCGTCCTGACTGACCGTCCGATGCTCTCTTTTGCGCCTCCTCTCAGTCGCTCTCTTTCATTCAGTTCCACAGACATTACAAAAATACTACTCTTACAATCTATAATATACTGTATATCTTGTAATCTACTATTCTACACTATTTTTACAATAATTGTAGCATTTATTTTTATATTCGTTCAGTTTATTCACATTCTTCATATTTTCTGGCATCTCATCATACATTTTTAAACCTCTGTACATTTAACAATTTTGTGTATAAACTTTTTTCTCTTATGGTAATCTTATTCTATTCCTATTTCTAATTTTATCATTTGTGTCACTATTTACAATAATTTTGTTCAAAAACTATTTTTGCACTTTGTTATTAAAAATTTTGTTTACAAATATTTTTTTTATTTCCATCCATTTGAGTGCTCTTCTCATTTCTTCAATTCTGCTGTATTTACTTTTTGTTAAATTCTGATTGAACTGTTTTGCATCACTTATAGTTTCTTGATGTTTCCTTCATTAGCGGAATACATCACTGCAGAACAATAGTTTGTATTATGATGATTAATAATATTTTTGTTTTCTCAACCTTCAATTTTTTTTTTTTAATACGATAACGCTGTAAATCGGTGAATACACTATTTTGTAACCACTGTTAAAATAAATGTACAGATTCTACGCAGCCCGGTCGTCTACCCTGCGTCTGCGCGCTGGTGGCGGCCAGCTCATCCAGCACAGCACACCCGTGGTGGAACTGCGCGCACCGCTGGTGCAGACCCACATGGGCCCTGCCCGCCTCAGGGCTTTCCATCGGCCCCCGCTGCGCAAGTACTCCCACGGCCCGCTCTCCTCGCAGGGCCCCCACCCGCTCTTCCCGCTGCTCAAGCACATCAAGAAGAAGGCCAAGGTATTAAAATACCTAATTATTACCTCGCATAAGCCAATCGCTCCAGATTTTACAAATAGGTCTCGAGTTTTTGTGATTAGAAAAGTCTTAGCTTCTTTATTCTTATTAATAAAATAATAATAAGTTATCCCAGCATAACCTGGTCGAATATGCAAGACTTGGCCCGCCATATAAGTATTCAAGTTACATAGATTGTTCACATTCCAATATACAGGACCAACCTGCCGATGGTTATGCCTGTTGGAAGAGCTACCGCTACGCTGAACAAAATCGCTTTGGATATTGATATATTCCATGTGTCTGAAGGGGTTTTCCGAAGCAGGATTCTCCTGCACCTTTGACCAGATTTCATGTTATTTTTAATTAATTAAATGTTGTTATTTGTACTTTCATAATATGTATGCCTTAAACACTTGGTTTGTAATGTGCATATTAATAAATAAATAAATTAAAATTGAAAATGTAAAATTATGCATGTGAAGCGGAAAAAGATAGTGATGTTTTGAGAAAGAGAAAATAAAAAATGTTACTAATAAAAATTATGCGCATTGTAAAAATGCGACATTTAAAGTACATTGTGAAATATAAATATATGCAGTTTGAAAGTTCTAAATAAATAATAATGTTATGGATGCAACTTTCCACGAACTTAATCCGCCACGCAAGTGGCACAGCGAGCCGCGCAAGTCAAATTGTGTTCTAATATGACCAAATATCTGGGTAGCCTCACAGTCATTGTCTTATATCTAACGCCCAGTCTAAATTGTTTTGTGTTGGCTCTCATGGAAGTTCTAGTTTTAAACATGGAATGGTTTAAAACTAGAACTTCTATGAGAGCCAACATAAACTCACCGGACTTTTTAAAATAGAGACAATAAATCTTGTGTTTCAGTAACATTCGTTATAAATGCTAAACTATCTAATTTCAAATTCAAAATAAGTTTAATCTATTATTTCTAATATGTGCTTGTGTAAAATTGTTGTAAATGTTTTAACTTCCAGAATATTCCTATGTAAGGTTAGGCTAGTTCCCTCATGTAAAGAAATGTCACAAAATCCACACTGACTCATCGTCTCTCCGCACGGGGAACCGGCGGAGCAAATCAAACTATTAAACACTAAAAACATTATCTCAATATAGAGCGCCATTATTCTATAAAGGGCTTCATTTCATATGACAGCAACGGGAGATGGAGCGTATGGCATCTGGCGGAGGCGACGTGTTCTTCATGCGCTCCGTGGAGGACTTGAGCGGCCGGGATGGTGAGTTGGTGCTGGTAGAGTTCTGCGAGGAGCATCCTCCACTCATCAACCAGGTCGGCATGTGCTCCAAGATCAAGAACTACTACAAGCGGTGTGCTGGCAAGGTAATCATCACTGCATATGGCAGATTTCTAATATTAAACATTTTCTCAGAATCTAACAAAATGTTGTTAAATTGGGAATGCGTATGTTGAGGGTATTTTCAGTCATAGTACAGTATAGAAAAGAATTTTAAATGCAAAATAAAAAACCCAAAATATCATTACTTATTATTATATAAAATTGCAGTTTTACTTTCAAAAGTTTGACATTTGGTTCACTTAAAGTGTGTTATTGAAAAGCAAGAAACATTTATTTTATTTATTTAGTACTTATTTGCAGATGATACATAATTGAAATGATAAAATTAGGTGATAAATATTGCTGTGTGACTTACGTAAACATATATTTGAAAAAAAAATCAAAATAAAACATATATCTAGTAATATAACACAATAATTATCCAGTACATACCTATTCATATTTTAATATATCGTAATATTCTATCAGATAATTTTTTTTCCAAAATATTTTTTTACCAAAAAGCCATGCTTCAATGTTTTCACTGAACGCGCTTGGTGTTGAGAGGCACAAATTAGTTGTATAATTTAGATATTTAGTATCTAGTACACAAAAATCAAGTAGTTATCTCTTTTATTTAGTTAGGTATATATGAAAAATAAAAGTGTGTAAAAAATAGTGAAAAATAATACAAATACATCAATTAGTATACAATAAATTGTGAAAAAATAAAATACAAGTTGTTAAAATACAAAAAATAAAATACAAGTTGTTATTATGATCTGAGAATCATTTCTCGGAAAAACATACGGTTCGTATAAAATATCCGCAACCAGTTACAGTTAAAAATACAAGTACTGTTATTAGAAAAGATATAGAAATAAGTTTTAAAAAAAAGCATTTATTTTGTGTCTTCCCATATTTTTAATCTAGGATTTTATTAAGTATTTCATTTTTTTTTAATTTATTACCGGGTTAGGTATAAATTCAATTAAACTTTGTTGTTGATTGTTGTTGTTAAATAGCTTGGGTCCAAAGTAGTTGAAACTCCTTTGCTCAAACGTAGTGTGTGTTCTTGTGATTTTGTAAATTATGTTTGACATTATTTGTCATGTTTTTAATTCACCAATGTATATTTTATATCAAATTGTATCCAACTGAAACGGGACCAGCAAATTTTTACATTAATTCTAGAGATAATAAAAAATCCAGATTCTACTGTCAAATATTTAATGTTTTTCAAATATTTCACCGCTCCGGAAGTACATAAACAATCAATGATTTGATTTCTAGGATAATGGTCCGAAGTCCTTCAAGTACGGCGAGGTAGCGTACGCCCACACATCTCCGTTCTTGGGTATCTTGACTCCCGGACAGTCCCAGCAGGTGGTAGAGAACAACATGTACCGAGCCCCCATCTACCCTCACAGCATGCCCAACTCGGACTTCCTCGTCATCAGGTCCAGGTAGGGTATATCTCCGCAGCAATTTTACGCAGGGAGGTAGATACGCACTTACGAACAATTGTTATCTTTCCAGGCAGCAGTACTTCATCCGCGAGGTGGATGCCGTGTTCATGGCCGGGCAGGAGTGTCCCCTGTACGAGGTGCCCGGGCCCAACTCTAAGAGGGCCAATAACTTTGTTCGAGATTTCCTGCAGGTAACTTTTGCTGGTGATGTTTCTTCAGTAAGAATAATTTATAAATTAAACACTGAGCAACTCTACTAGGGTTTATTAGCGCTCCTCGAGTTTCGAGAGTATCAGCAACTCTCCTGGACAGGTGAAGGTATAAACTAACATACAAATATAGGAAACAGGCTTAGGTGATAGTGCAATTGAAAAGTAATTAGGTACTGACAGAAAGAGAGGCCGAGTTACTGTTTAAAGGTAAGGTGTTGAACAGGAAAATTGAAAGGAGAGAAGATGAGTTTGTAAGTGTAATATTGTTTAGCAATTTTTTTTTTAAATTTAAAAAATAGAGATGCGAACACGGAATACGTGTCACATCAATATTAAGAATGTTCTTAGGTTTTCACGGCCACTCAGAATCTTCAGGTTTGTTTATTCTGGGGTATTATGCCGTGTTATTACGACCTTTCCGGCCGACGATACTTAGCTACAACACCAACATCGATGGACCCTGCAATGGGATCCAAAACATCAGTCGGAAAGGTCATAATAACATGGCATAATACCCCAGAAAACACAAACCTGAAGATTCACATCAATATTCTTACTATTTTCAAACTAAGCTAAACGCTTGTGCTATGAAAATAGGACTAACTGGTGAGTCTGGAGTGAGTAGTACCGAGTACTAATGAACTCAAGTAGAGTTATAACAGTGTTTAGTTTACAAATTGTCCTTGACGGAGATCATTGTAAATAATATTGAATGTCTCTACAATATTGAAACCTGTATTCCTTAACTAATCGGAACATTGACATCTTATTAAAACTTGAGTTCTAACAGAACAGGTAATTCAACTAATGGCTTTGTGCAGGTGTTCATCTACAGGCTGTTCTGGAAGTCCCGCGATCAGCCCCGAAGGATTCGCATGGATGACATCAAGCGCGCCTTTCCCGCGCACTCGGAGTCCTCCATCCGCAAGAGGCTAAAACTGTGCGCCGATTTCAAGAGGACCGGCTTGGACTCCAACTGGTCAGTCCCTTTCTTCTCACGCCTTCCCTGTTCAATCACCTCTTTATTTACTGCGGCGCGGAATAGCTCTACAGTAGACTTAAAATGATTTTCTTGTCCTTCCAGGGCCACGACTTCCGGCAATCTTTGTGAGCATTGCATTGCAAATGCATTATGGGCTGCTCTCGTACTTCTCAGAATGCCGCGACTTATTGCACACATGACACATGTCATGTTTAAAGATCTATTTCAACAGGAATTTAATCTCTGATCAACCTAAGAATACAAGATTTTCACAGCCTTTTAAAATCTTGTGTTAAGACTTTTAGGTTGGATAAATATGAATACTTTAAATTTATTACTTATATTAATCACTAATATAACAGTCATAATTATATAAATTAAAATATATATCCAGGGTAGAAAGCCAGAAGGACGTTAGTGATTATTTCGAACTTTACAGAAGAACAATCTGATTTTGTCAACATTTCTTATATTATTAAATGACTTCCATATGTGTTTTGTATTAACAAATATGGAAATCGTTTAACAATTAAAGAAACATTGACAAAATCATATTGACAGAACTTTCTTTTTTTCTCCTGTAAAGTTCGAAATAATCACCAACGCCCTTTTGGCTTTCAACCCTCGATATGTATCAATTATGTTGAAAATGAGAAAAAACATTGATAGCAAACAAAACAGCATAAAGACACATATAACTCCACTACATATTTTTATATCATTTAAAATTTTACAATTTCATTTTAATTGACAGTTTAAAATAGATGGCAACCTTCTTCATTCATTATAATTGATGCGTTTCTAGCTGGGTAACAAGATAAAGCACCTCTTGATATATTTTTTCACTTTTGACCGTTGCAGGTGGGTGATAAAGCCCGAGTTCCGGCTGCCGTCTGAAGAGGAGATCCGCGCCATGGTGTCGCCTGAACAGTGTTGTGCGTACTTCAGCATGGCTGCGGCCGAGCAACGCCTCAAGGATGCCGGTTACGGGGAGAAGTTCCTCTTTGCGCAGCACGAAGATGACGATGAAGAGATGCAGCTCAAGATGGATGATGAGGTCAGTGTCATCGTCTTGTCCCAATTATTTGCTTAAATTATAGGTTTTAGTAACACCAAAGAATGGAGACAAATATATAGACACAAGAATAAGTCAATATTGCATTATTTGAGGACAATGCATGTTTGTTATGTGCACTTTGTCGGACAGGACAGGAATGATCTTTTCTGTGAACCATGTATTGCAAGCCAATACTTAACCACAACACCAACACTCACAATAACACATCAGCTCTGATGATAGACCCTGCAATGGGATCTGAAACGTCGGCCAAAAAGGTCATAATAACACGGCATAATATCCAAACCAGAAGATTCTGAGTGGCTGTGAAAACCTAAGAACATTCTTAGTGGAGAGCTATTCCGAGCCGCAGTAGGTAGAGTGGTGATAGCCAACTTGCATCGAACGGATAGGGCACAAGAAGAAAAAGGAGAGTTTTACAAATGCGGAACTTTTATGAAATAAACAATATGGTGAATGCTTATTCTGATTTCAGATCAAGGTGGCCCCATGGAACACGACGCGGGCCTACATCCAAGCCATGCGCGGCAAGTGCCTTCTGCAGCTCACGGGCCCCGCGGACCCCACGGGCTGCGGAGAGGGCTTCTCTTACGTGCGCGTGCCCAACAAGCCCACGCAGAGCAAGGAGGAGCAGGATCAGCAGCCCAAGCGGACCGTGACCGGGACGGATGCAGATCTGCGGAGACTATCCCTGAATGATGCCAAAGCTCTGCTGAGGAAATTCGGGGTACCAGAAGAAGAGGTAAGTAGACGAGAAATATTAAATCAGAAATTAACAGAAATATTTTGAATTTTTGATGTTTATATCATTGAATATGATGACCTGTGGCTGGACATAATTATTAATTTGAGAAAACTAACAAAATAAACCACACTGATATTTGAACATCTACTGGTTTGTCTTCGTACATTTCTTCGTCAGCATTTTATATACATAGATAAAACGGCACATTGTTTTAATATTAGAATAAAAGAACACCTGAGATGTCTTGATAACAATAATTTCTCAGAATTCTCAAACCTTGTATTGGAAACAGGCCACACTTAAAAAAAACAGCATTGAAATTTTACATATAAATAATGGAGGGCTTAAGCCACGTATTCACTAGGGGACAAATCGTGCAACATTCTGAGCGGAATGATGCATCAACATCTACATTCATGTTTCGGGGACAATGACGTGTACACACCGGGACTCACATGTCGTGAAAATGTCACCCGAAAGGGTTATGATGATTAGTCCTGCATATCTATTTATTCTAACGAGTTTATCGAAACGTAAGAGGAAAACATGTTTGTGGGCGCAAAGGGAAAGAAGGATGGATATTCTATGCAATCTTCGAATGTCTGCAATGAAATGATGGATCATTTGTCAATTTCACTTGAATGACAACAACTGATTTTAAAAATTTATTACAAATAATCAGGCGTTCCATAGCCAAGCAAGACACAATATTACGGAATGCTGTTGTATATCATATCATATAGCGTATGTAACTGTATATCGCTCAACATGACAGTAGTCATGGCGACCCTAGCGTCAACGCATTAGTAAGCTAATAACTCGCCGACAGGCCGGAGATAAACTACTGTTCTGGGTATACTGTGGTTCTAATGTTGCTGCGGCATGTTGTTTCCAGATAAAGAAGTTGTCTCGCTGGGAAGTGATAGACGTGGTGCGGACTCTGTCCACCGAGAAGGCCAAAGCCGGCGAGGAGGGGATGACCAAGTTCTCCCGAGGAAACAGATTCTCCATCGCCGAGCACCAGGAAAGGTAGGAGAGGCACGGACCATGAACAAAAAGAACTAGTAGTTGTATCAAGTGTCAGTATAAGAGCTATTATGGTATGTGACAGATAATTTTCTGATGAAAAATAAGAAATGAATGAGGTGGATTGTATAGATAGGATAATATAGATATTCATAGGATTCACTCACGAAAGTCGGTTGTGTATACATTTACGGTTAGCAGGGCATTGTTGTGTGTTCACTTCAGATCACAATAAAATTGTCTTTATGAAATTATAGCCATCAGCAAGTGCTACATATAAACATACGTATTACTCACCATCAACCCTTTAAAGCGTGTGTCCAAAATTTATTTAATTAGTTTTTTTAAAGTTACTAAAAATAATTTAATATGGCAACTAAAGTCAACAAATTAAAATGCAAGTATCAAACACTATTGACCAAAAAAAAACCAAAGATGAATTTTTGCAAAAAATCACAAAAATCATTGAAAAAAATGGATGATTTTAAAACTGATATTTCGAAAAAACTGGAAAAGGGAATCGCAGAAGTGGTAAAAGCGCAAAACTTTGTATCTCAACAATATGACGATATACTATAAAAATTTACTGCATTAACAGAACTGGGCAACGAAGTGGAAAGACTCAAACAAGAAGTGAATTCGAAAGATATTTTGATAAGAAACCTAAGTACTGGGCTAATGGAACAAGAGCAAAAATATTATCAAAATGAGATAGAAATAACTGAAGTAAAATATATTAAAAAGAGGAATGAATCGATAATATTATTTTAAAAGTTGTGAAAAAACTAAATATTCTGCTAGAAATCCAGGAAATTCAAGCCATATAAAGAATTTCTAGTAAACATAAAAGTGGAATACCGACAATTCTAGTAAGATTTAACGACACTTGTAAACGAGATCAAATAATTGGTAGCAGAAAGAAGATTATTATCTCATCGGAAATAATTGGGCAGGGAGACAATGGAATATAGAATATAGTAGAAACGTGTCACTTACTAAAACACCAGGCAGAGGTCTCCTAGACCCATTAGTAAGAACCGTTCGTGGGTACCCACATGAAGTTACTGCTTATGAAACTGATTTTTTTTAGAGATATAGCACTTGAAAATGAAATAAAACACGTAAAAATCATAGTAATGGTCATGATATTGGCTTTATTGGAAAGATCATTTTATGCCATTAGTGTTTAAATGTAGGATGTTTTTTAAAGGTTTGTTTTTCGAATAGCCCACGCTTTCTAGAGACAGCCAATTCGACAACTGATTTGTGCTCAGTTTGGTTTGCCATTTCACCATGAGTAGACTTAGTTAGAACAACGGTTGCAAGTTGTGCAAACTTATTTTGAAAAGTGTGGTAATCATATTAAAAATTATGATTTTCCCTTAAAGAATGGTGGACAAGAGAAGTTTGTTCACGATTTTTAATGTCCACGCGATGTTCGGAGACGTGCTGAGATTCTGCGATTCGATCTACCTGTGTAGGTTTTGGCACAATCATTTCATGGGATTTCGTATGCCCTGTGTGATTCTAAAAGTTTTTTATCTTTCGGAATTTTTATAGAGATGAAATATTATTATCTGTTCTTAAAATAGTGCGAATATTATAGTTATTAAAAGAAAATGATGATTTTGTCTGTGGTGCCTTTTATGTATGGTAAAAATGCAGTAGCGAGGCCTGTTGTCGCCATTTCAGGGCACAGAAAATTGTCAGTAGTTTATTGAATAAATGCTTATGTTGAATGCACAAAATGTCTTGTTACGTAAACCCATCTTTGTTAATCTGTTGCAACTTGAACTTGTTAATATGAGAGGCACCTGAAGCGGCACGAGAGAGAGAGAGTTCAGTGCGCAGATCACCGAAAGGACCCTGAGATTGTAATAGAGGAGTAAGGTTAGTCCCATTCTACTCCGATTGAACTAGCTGGTGATGACGAGGGGTTCAGATCATGAGGAGCTGAACTCCACGTCATATAATGGCGTGGATCGCCGTTATCATATTAAAAATTATTTTTATAATAAAGCCAATACCGTGGCCGTCATCACGATTTGTATGTCTTATTTCATTTAAAAATCTATACCTCTAAAAAAGCACCTTGTACATTTATACATCCAACCACAAAAATGTAATGTTGAATTCCAGGTACAAGGAAGAGTGCCAGCGGATCTTCGAGCTGCAGAACCGTGTACTTTCTAGCACGGAGGTGCTTTCCACAGACGAAGCCGAGAGCTCCGCCAGTGAAGAGTCGGACCTCGAAGAGATGGGAAAAAATCTGGAGAACATGCTGGCCAACAAGAAAACCACAGAACAGGTACTATTTTAAAATATGTATTTCAAAAACAGTTTGCTAGCAACACAGAAAACTATCTTTCCACCGGCTGTATTCTGAAAATAACAATCATTGCTATTTAATTATGATAAATTATTATATACTAGCTGTAACCCTAAGCCTAGCCTTTGCTAAGCCCTAGATATATTTAAAGTATATTTTTGGCGGTCCACGAGAGGCGGCCATAGCAACATGTATAGAGCGGGTTTGAGTGGGTTTGGTTACCGAGTTTGATGGCCCGGGGTTCAAACCCCGTAGTATGTGCACCCAAAAGACTTCTATACCTACTTTCCCATAAAAATACAGTTTCGTCTCTGTGAGACATCTATAATACACATTGATTTTATTTTTGCTGCAGCTTTCCCTAGAAAGAGAGGAAGCTGAGAGGGCGGAGCTCCGGAGGTTCATTCTCGGCCAGTCGGACAACAAGCCCCGCAATTCCGGCAAGGATCCTGACCAGCCACAGTCCTCGTCACATGGTAAAACCTAAGTTTTTTATTATATAGCCACAAAGTGGACATTGAGGAAGTAGAGAGCAAAAGGCTGAATAAATTGGTGGTGAAAAAAGTGGTTAGGACTCTCGCCTCGTGATCCAAAGGTCGCAGGTTCGAACCTCACTCCAGACCAGCAAAATAGTCCTATTTTCATAGCACATGCGTTTAGCTTAGTTTGAAAATAGTAATAATATTGATGTGACACGAATTCCGTGTTCGCATCTCTATTTAAAAAATAAAAAAAAATGCCAAGTCTTCTTCTCTTCTTCCTTGCATTGTCCCAACCTATTGCGTAGATAACAGGCTGTTGGAGTCGACTCTTCCCCTTCTCTTCTTCTTCTTCCTCAGCCTTCATCTCTCCACTTCGGTTCTGGGTATCGCTTTCATCCAGGCCGTTTCTCTATAAGATTTTGAAGCATTGAGTCATTCAGGAGTTCTTTGGTCTTCCTCTGGATAGCTGTCGATAAAGCTCAAAACATCATATTTATTTTTATTATTTTATCATGGTTCAATATTCTACGTAAAATTTGGCAAAAGTATTCTTTAAAAAGAGTGAAATACTATGTTTCCAATTGAGTCGTATATTTCCAGACACCGCTAACTCCAAATCAAAGAAATTTATAGCAGGTCAAGTAATTTATACCTTATTGTGTGAGATGTTATTACCTACATTGTTAGTTTTTCTAGAAAGTTTGTTTACATTTATAACAAACTTACTAGAAAAACTAACAGTGTAGATAACAACATCTCACGCAATAAGGTATAAATTACTTGACCTACTGTAAATTATTTTGGTATGGAGTTATAGCGGTGTCTGGAAATATACGACTCAATTCTAAACATTAAAAAATAATTATTTTAAACCAAAGTCAAAAACAAATGTGTCAAAAAATAAAATAAACACAAATTTGTTTTTTATGTCGCTACGGTGTAATGATACTTGACTGAAAAAATTGTCTCTTGGAATTTCTGCTCTGTGAAGTTGAAGTTGTGAATTATTATTTTTTTTGACCAGGGCGCGTCCTTCGAATAGTCCGAACATTCCGAAATGCATCCGGGAAGGAATACACCCGTGTGGAGATAGTCCGCAAGGCGCCTGTCATCGAGGCCTACACCAAGATCCGCTCCACCAAGGATGAGGCCTTCATCCGGCAATTTGCCACTCTGGACGATGCTCAGAAGGAAGAGATGAAGAGAGAAAAGCGGAGGATTCAGGTTTGGGAGACAGTTTGACTATCGAGATTAGAATTTCCAATCCCGCGGAATCCCTACGGATCGGGATCCCGAATACTTTTGTGGTTTTTTTGTTTATAGAGCTGAATAGCAATTAACGAGCTAATAGCCTTGCATTTTTATATCAGCAATTTTAATAAAATGTTCATTATTGTGGGCCTTCGAGGACATCATCTGAAGTTGAACAAGTCTCGGTTCTCGTGTAACCCAAGAAAGCATGCATTAAGCAATAGAGTGGTCAATATGTGGAACAGTTTGCCCGAGGATGTTGTGTCTGCAGCCAGTGTCAACCAATTTAAGAATAGGCTGGATATTCAAATGAGAGACAGTGATATGGGCCTATCAGCTTAAGCTGCCTGCCCATTATCAATAATAATAATAATAATAATTATTATTATTAATCATTGCATTAAAGTTTTTGTAGGCGTTTTTCCAAGCATCAATGAGTCATTGTAGTAGAGTAAAAACTACTAACTAGTAGTAGTTTTTATTACTACGTTAGGTTGATAAAATACAGCAAATATTATTCAAAGCTATTTTCATTATTTGAATGTAACATGAATATAAGTTTTAAGTACTTATTAAAAGCTCTATACTTACACTTAAACATACAAAACATAAAAAATGCTAATCAATCCCGATAATCCCGAACATCTCGTCCGATTTTTCGGTTCGGGATTGATCTCGTAAAATGCCTCGAAGTCTCGCGGGATCGAGATTTCATTCCCTAGATAAGACTCATGTATGCAAATTATTTTACCAAAAAAATTGTTATCTTTTTATTGAAATAGAAAAAGAGTAATAAATAAATAAGAGACATAGTTGAACGAGAAACCAACTCAACATTTGCATATTCATCCATTATATTTTAACCAATCAACTTTTATTTTCGGATCTATCGATTATAATAATTATCACTGCTAATATGGCCGGATCCAGAATTACAATCGTACATATTAGTCGCTTAACTTAGCTTGTATTGTGTTTGACCACTTCACACCAATTTATTTACAAACTTGAAAAATAAGTTTTCAATATGACAATCTGATATTTTTCTCCTGCGTGGCTACTTCCTTACACAACTGTCTAGCATACTTCTAGCAAGAGTGTCATACACAGTGTTTCTATTTGCCAACACAAACCAGAGTTCTGCTTGTACTCTCTACAGGAACAATTGCGCAGAATAAAGAGAAATCAAGAGAGGGAACGCTTAGCCGGGAACACCACTACTCCCGCCTTCCCGGGACTGTCATCATCTACCCCAGGTACAGTTTGTAGTAACACTTGAAGCTCTCTCGGTTTACTAAAATTACATATTCAACTCCTCATTTTTCTGCAAAAGCACACTCCTTTAGTGGACCACATCGGGTACTCTATTGTGATGCGAGCTATCATTCATAGTCTGTAAAAAACTTTCATAATCTTTTCTGCCAAATCTTTGAGTTGAAAGAGCAAAGTTGCATCTGTGAATGTTCAGTTTGTGTCGGTGAAGATGTTTTCCCCTTCTGTTTATGCTAGTTACACTGCTGATTAAAGCACAGATTACCACTGCTGATTAAAGCAGTATAACCAATGTTTTCAACTAAATATCATTAATCAGGTATTTTAATACAGATATTTTACATAAAGCATATGAATGTGTAGAGATATGATTCTCAACGTTTCGGCAGAGTCTTATCACAGCGTCTTCAGTAGAGTCAAGTATGTACTTATCATTTCATTTGGCAGTAGATTTCATGCACTATTTTGATTGTGTATTGCTTGCTTCTTTCTATGCTTGGGGTCGTTAGAATGCTATTAATGCAATATGATCTGTTAATATCTTTTCTGCGTCTTATTTAAAAGTGGAATCATAGCACATAGTGAGAACAGGTTGCCTTTCTGTAATCTTTCCCCAGGCGGCATTAGTGAAAGTTATGTTGATGGAAAATGACACAAGTTAACGTGTTCAGGTGGCAGCGGAATGGGAAGCGGCGGTGACGGCGGCTCCAGCAGCCTGCTGCCGGCGCACCGGATAAAGCAGGAAGACGCTTCTCCCAAGAGGAGGAGAGCCAAACTCAAGCCAGATCTTAAACTTAAGGTAATTGTAATTTTTATTAAGAATGTTCTTAGGTTTTCACGGCCACTCGGAATCTTCAGGTTTGTGTTTTCTGGGGTATTATGCCGTGTTAGTATGACCTTTCCGGCCTAGGCTCTAGGAATTTTTATTCTTTGTCTTATGGTTTTTATTATTATTGACATTGGGTCTGATATTATGCAGCTGCCGGGATGGAATCCTTCGCTTCTGCAGGTTTTTTTTATTTATCTGTCAACTTTTAATTATAATCATAATATGTTACGCTAGACCGACAAAACATCTTGCTAAATATTTGTCTGCAGGTACATTCATACATATATCTAAACATTTTATTAACTATTTATGATACCTTAAAGTAACTCTTAAATCAAATTAAATGATAAAAGTATATATGTACAAGAAATAAAAAGGTTTTGTAGTTACATTATTTATCCTAGATAATAAGAATAACGCATCATTTTACATAATCCACTTTTCAAAAACCTCCTCCAAATTGGAAGTGAGTGTTCTGTTTAATATGGAACCAGGAAGTTTATTTTGGGAACAACGTATTTCAAAGTCCTTGATCCATATGACCATTTATTGGTAATTTTAGATATTTTTAAATTTAAATTAGCTACGCTTCTTGTATTTCTTATGTGCGAAACTACCCTATTTAAACCACTGTTAGTACATATGTATAATTTTATTTTATTAATAAGAACACTAACAATCCGTGCACCGGAAAAACATTCACTGAAGAGTAAAACAATTTCAGATTGTGCCTCAATGAATTGAGTGACTCTTGAAAGAGTAGGATTAATTAATAACTGACTACATAACCGTAACCATATGGTATTGTTGTACTGATACTTGGGTAAAGCTTCAGTAATAGAACTGACGTGGTAAATGCTTCCAAAATTGAACTCCTAGCCTTCATATCCATCCGTTAATGAATGTTAGACTTATCTTATTACATAACTGTACCATATATAAATTCAACTCACACATAATCGAAAATGTCAAAAAAATTCTTAAGAATGTTAACTACAAATTTAATTTTAATCTACTTGAACTTTAACTATTTGAACTCAACACATTTTCATTCAAATTGGACAAATGAAAACAAATGAATATTGTCAGATCAATCCTTCCTTTTCCAAATTATTCACAACCTTATTGATTCTCCTGAAATTATCAGCTTGCTATCCTTCCACGTCCCAATCAGATCTACCAGACAGAGCTACCTCTTTTCCCTTTCAACCTATCCAATATCCAAACACCAATAATAGTAAATCCTCTCCCATCCCACATACGTACTCAGACTATAATAACCTTTTAAATTCAAAAGATATTTTTAATACCAAATATGAAGTGTATCATCATACGATGAGGCAGATACTGAAAACTCAGCACCCTCCCTGATTATGTGCATTATATACATTATACGTATTACTTATCAGTGTAATCTTTTACTCCTTATTATCACTGAGTCTTATGTGTGTCATTGTGGGAGATTATATATATGCTATAATTGTGGGAGTATAAATATATATAAATGGGAGGAATAAATAAATAATAAATACCTTGTTTGTAGTTTTAGACTAAGTACTAATATAGAAGTTAAGAGGTTGTGTTCAAATCATCATAGAACTATTGTTACAGTGCGGAGCCTGCGGTCAGGTTGGTCATATGAGAACCAACAAGGCGTGTCCACTGTATGCGGGGGCCACGGGGCCGCTAGCAGTGGCCCTGACGGAAGAGCAGGAAGAGGAGATTCAGAGGGAGCTCACTCAAGAGGACGAGGAGTTGGTCAATCTGGAAGACACCAAGGTCACCCTCAGCAGCAAACTCATTAAGGTAAACTTCTGGGTTAACGCGTACTGGCTGCTTGCTGTAGTGTCTGCAATGAGTGCTAGGATGGATGCGTAATCAGAAGGATTCGAGAGGGAGGGGTTATGTAACCTCACAGTATCGCATATGTATTATTAGTTGAATTGTACTTAATATAGGTACAAAGGTGGCTGGAATTATTAATAGAAACTACATAATAAAACAATACTAAAGCGGGCTATAAGACCAGTACGGTCTTTCCATTTACGAAACACAAATCATTTATGAACAATTGTATGTGCGTGCACATTGTTTCGTTATGTTAGTGTTTACGGGTATAAACACCAACACAATGAAACAATGCGTTGTATGCATGGCTTACACATACTAATTTGATTGTCTTTCTTAAATAAATGAATATACTATTACCGAAAATAACACTATTTCAGTAATAAACTACATTTGTACGCAAATTATTACATTTTCATCCACCTCTTTTTAATTTCGTGCGAAAACGCCCACGTCGTGGCATCTACGTGACGTCAAGCCTAAGTAAACTTTGCATTGACAAGAGACCGTTCAAAAGACACGGTGATGGTTACTTGGGCGTGACGTCGTGATCGGTGTTTCAGTTAAAATGGCAGTGAAATGGCGGATTAAAAATTTTATACTTTTATTTTATTGAACATTTTATTAATCTCTATGTGTATATTAAAACTGGATCATTTTTTAGAATCCTTTCAAAATATTTTCTTCTCTAAAATCACCGCTGTCATCATGCCTATTGAACGAGAATGTCTGCATTCTCAAACAGCTGTTTTTGAGATCGGCATTGACAACAAAATATGGGCCCACACCGCACCCGACAGCTATTATTATTTCAGTCACAGATGGATACCCTAAACGAGCACCAATAAAAAATCAACAAAAAAACATGCGACCCATCAAGTGTCGTAGTGCCAAGAGTGATGTTGATGATTTTAAAATTAATATTGTAACGAGCTGTTCGTTGACATTTGACAGTTCCATAGAAAAGTGTCTCATGCGCAGAACGGCAGGCCGGTATGCCCAGTGGTTGAAATAAGAACTAACATGATTAATAAATAGCGAAGAAATGGAAGGGTTCTTACCCGAGTAGAAAAACAAAAGAGAGCTGTTCTTTTGTGTTTGAATAAAAAATAGCAGTAGTATTGCGTTGCGAGCGATTGTAAAATGTGAGAGATAATGTACAAGCGATAATAAAAGATTTATTTTACGAGTTGTGCCATTTCATTTTTCGAGCGAGCCACGCCACGTAACAACTGGCGTCAGAAGCGGGATTCGGGAGATTTTTAAGAAATCAACGTGAAGATCGTGGCACAGGAAGAAATGGCAACCATGGAGGAATTTTCGGATGCGGAATGCGATATGATAATGAAGATGCTGGAAGAACTGGAGCGGAAACGCCAAGAAGACAAGGAAGAACGGAGAGCGGAAACGCCGCCAAGACGACAAGGAAGAACAGGAGCGGAAACGCCAAGAAGACAAGGAAGAACAGGAGCAAAAATTGGGAATGTTGTTGGACGTCAAATTAGGAGGCATCAAGGAGCTTAGGGAAAGTGTTGACAAGCAACAAAAAGGATTGCAGATCACTAAACTGGACGTCAATAATCTTCAAGAAGATATCAAGGATCTTCGACAAGACGTAAAACGTGACGCTGAAAAGACACGACATGAAATCGAGAAACTCCGGGATGAAGTAAGAAATTGCCAGAAGGTTCAAGTAGAGAATGCTACAGGGTCGACAGGGAAAAAGCCTTCTACATTCGACGAACGATGTTTACAGGATAGCAACCACAGGCAGTACGAAACGGCGGCGCCCTCAAACATTAGGTATGACCAAGGAAATGGGACAACACCTGCAGAAATGATCTTCGTCGATAGTGAGAGGCTGATGGAAAATGTGGCCGAGGACCAGGTGGCGATAGAAAATGCAGCTGAGGACCAGGTGGCGGTGGAAAATGTGGCCGAGGACCAGCTGACGACGGAAAATGCGGCTGAGGACCAGGTGACGATGGAAAATGTGGCCGAGGACCAGTTTGCGATGGACCTCAGCAATACTGTGTACGACGTCGAGCAGCACGAGTTCACTGAACTCAAGATACAGGAGGACATAGAGCCCTGGCCCTTGTGCGTAGTCACCGTGGAGGACAAGCCCATGGTGCAAGTAGGGTACAAAGGGGAGAACAAAAAACTCTCTCCCGATGAAATAAGTCCCATGGTGTTGGACGAGATGGAACAGACGACCGAAGCATACGTGGACCAGAGTGTGAAGGAAGCAGTTCTGGCTATGACAGATTACTTCAGTGACTCTCAGCGACAAGCTATCAGGAATGTGGTCAGGACAGTCAAGCTCAACGTGCTGCAGATCATCAATGAGCTCACTGTGGCGGCGCGGGCTTACGAGTTCAACACAAATTCAAAGGGCAAGCGTAGCGTGCTCGTCTTTGACCCAGGTGGATAGAACTTCCAAGTATCGATCTGGAGTGCTAATCATTTTTGCTGAGGATTTAAAAAAAAAGAAATGTTCGAGGAAGCAGAGAGGTTCCGTGCAACGAAGAAGCGAATTGAGGCACGCGATAAGCTGAAAAGAAAATGAATCAATGACGATTGAGATAGATGTGAGAACACGCGCTCGTGTATTGGAGTGTGGCAGCATGGGAATTTGGAGATCTCATGGGGACAACAATGATCCTGTTCGGGACGAACAGTATTGAGAGAGGGAGGCTGTGTAACGAGCTGTTCGTTGACATTTGACAGTTCCATAGAAAAGTGTCACATGCGCAGAACGGCAGGCCGGTATGCCCAGTGGTTGAAATAAGAACTAACATGATTAATAAATAGCGAAGAAATGGAAGGGTTCTTACCCGAGTAGAAAAACAAAAGAGAGCTGTTCTTTTGTGTTTGAATAAAAAATAGCAGTAGTATTGCGTTGCGAGCGATTGTAAAATGTGAGAGATAATGTACAAGCGATAATAAAAGATTTATTTTACGAGTTGTGCCATTTCATTTTTCGAGCGAGCCACGCCACGTAACAATATATTCCCGGACCCCTTCCATGTGGGAGCCATACTTAAAAATGGTCAAAAGTTTATAATATAATGAGCAAACTATGGAAAATCAGAGGTGGCGCAGAGATGCATGGAAATCGGTAGGTTCAAAAAAAACTGCACATCGCACGGAAAGTGAACTACCTAAGGCCCGGTTGTTTCAAGTTCGATCAAAGTAAGCGTAGAGTTTAAACTGAAATTTTTAGTACTTTTTTCAAAAACGGGTTGTTTCAAATCGGATTAAGCGAAATCTGTCAGAGAATTCTGAGCGGAAATTTTAGATTAAACTCTCGGTCAGAGTCGCACATGCGCACTGCGCAATGTAATTGACATCTGTCAATAAAATATTTTTTTATTAATTTTTCGACATTTTACATACACAGTGTCGAAATGTACAATATTATGTAGGGTGACACAGGCTTTTCTGACGATCGACTGATCCTACAGTATATCCTTAACAGGAGAAGTACTTTACTTAGATCTCGAACAATACTTTTTTGTCAGAAGAAATTGATTTTTCCGCAACTCTAAATGAATTTTACCGCAGGGCATTGTCGACAATATTTTTTTTCAAGGTTTCTATTTCACTCGGGTTTTGATAATTTTACATTTATATCCATGAAAGGTGCGTAGGTGATTTATCTGGAACACTGCTTCTTGGACTGCGGATAGTGTCAGCCATTACCAGAGCAATGGCTGACCACAGGCCACATTTTAGTCAGCCGAAGAGCACTATAAAAATCAGAAATATATTTGTCATTATGTCCAAACAAAATATCAAGTTACGGCAAACGGTACTAGGTACCAGATTTGGTAATTGCTATATTGTAGGAGACCGGGACTATGCCCTCAAACCAAATGTACAGCAATTTTTAATGCTACAATGGGCCTGAAGGCCCAATTTTAATTGCGGTCTGACAAGAACACCTAGATTTTAAAGAAATCAGAAAGATGTATTGCGGCCTCACCGGGAATCGAACTCGGAATTCTCAGTATGCAGAGCCAGTGACATGGCCACTGGTTTGGTCATGTGGAACAGATGAGCAAAGAAAGGATGGCAAGGAAAATTGTTTGTCGAAAGCAGCAGAAGCAGAGGACGTCCGCGGAATAATAGTAATAAAACAATATATTCGGTGTATGAAATTCTTTTATTTTATTGTATTTTATATACCTACCTATTAACAGGAAAATGAATATTTTAATAAAAAATACAACTTGTAATAAAATTAAGCCAGATCTCTTTTGGCATTATGCCTTTCCAAAACAACTTCGTGAATTTCCTGCCGATTCTTAAGATAGTTGGGTTTTGAAAATATCTAACTGAACTACATATAATTTATTCTGCATATCAGTCGTAGGCTTTGGATTCACTTTTCTTATTACCTGCAAACAAAGAAAAGGTTATAAACAGAAAAACTAAAGAAATACAATACAGATCAAATAAAAACATATTGTTCTTGCAAACACTAAATAGGTAAGATAACATTTAATTTCGTCAATAACTAACCTTCCTGGCGCTTTTCATCGTATTCTCGAATCTACTTCGAAAATCTGTTGGACAACGCATTTAGGTGGGAACAAAGCAACAAAACATTAAATTAGTTGCGTAATGCGGCCCACTACTCTCCTTTCATCTTCTTGTGGAAATCTTCAGTAAAACAAACCGTTGATGACATGTTTCGAAACATCTGCTTTGATCTGCTTGCTGTCTGTTGCTGTCAAATGAAATTTAAATTATGTGTTGCCATATGCAAAATTATTTTGGCGTGCATTTGTCTATGATTTTTATTTTACACAATTGCAACACCCCTAATCCGATTTTAAATTTGAAACAACCCAATTCTTCGAGATTTCGCGTGACCTTGAGGTTAAGCTCAGTTTAAGGCAGTATTTCCGCTTACTTTGATCGAACTTGAAACAACCGGGCCTAAGATGGCTATTGTCAAATTCAAGATTGACGGATGTGTTTAGTGTGTGATGGGAGACATGTGATTTATTGAAGTCTTGCTGTACAGGATAGATATTGGGATGTGACAACATGTCGTTAGTCTTCTTGTGGTGTGCACGAGGCGACCCAGTGTGATGAACAAATATAATGCAGATGGAATCGAGCTTGGATTATGAGTTATTTCTTATAAAACCTTATTCATTATCTTCCATAACTTTTTTATTTTTCCTGCATTATAAACTACAGCAGTTTCCATTTATTTTATTTTTAAAATTTTAACGTTACAGCAGACCAAATGGCCCAATTACTTTACATTACATTACAAAAACCCGAGCTTGATAAAATTATGTATTGCGACCTCAATGGGCACCCCTGGTATGATACGTCGGTTTCATGCCCATTGGACTACAAGGGCCATCGTATAAGCCTTCTGACTCTGTATTTTAATTGTCTTACCAGCAAGCAGAGGAGCTGAAGCGTCGCACCATGGTCCTGCGGGTGCCGCGAGACGCTGTGGGACGAGGATCCGGAGGCGCGGGGCGACGGCGGGGCGCTGGCCCCGAGCAATCGGACTACCTTGTGCGCCGGCCTGTGGAGCGCAGACGCACGGATCCGCTGGTCACGTTATCCAGTATGCTAGAAGATGTACTGAACCACATGCGTCACCTGCCCGATGTGCAGCCCTTCCTATTTCCTGTTAACGCCAAGGTTAGCCTTTTTTATTTTTTATGTAAAATTATTATCCAATATAAAAATTGACTGCCTTGTTTCACTTGGTAGAAGATGCTCCGGCATTTACTGGTTTTGTTTTGAAAATATGTTAAGTTGATACAAATGTTCTGATATCTTTTTATGAAAAATAAAAAATTATTTTGCTGTTAATTTTTTAATATCTTTAATCGATAAAATACAATTTCTTTT
>JADDOH010010190.1:0-20000 GCA_016648135.1 Agrypnia vestita
CCTTGTTTGAAAATAGTAAGAAAGAATATTGATGCGACACGCATTCGGTGTTCAAATCACTACTTTTAAAATTACTTACCTACAGTTTGGCAGCATTACAGTTTTCCAATTTTCAAATTTCTGACTGTCATGACATCAGCCCTGATGATGGACCCTGCAATGGGATCCGAAATGTCGGCCGCAGAGGTCAGATTTACACAGCAGAATATCCCAGAAAACTACACAGAAGATTCTGAATGGCCATGAAAACCTGAGAACATTTTTTCCGACTATTTTTTTTGTAATTGAAAAAAATGTTACTTGAACACAGAAAGGTCACATTTCATAATTTATTTATTTCAAACGAAATTGGCATTCCAAGGCCCGAATTCGAAATCAATAGTTATTTTGTACTGAAAATTACGCTTTTAAGGCGTACCTTAACCTTTAAATCATCCAAGTATTGACTCTGAATTTCTTCCCAAGTTTTCCTGCTCTAAAGGTATTTGGATTATTTATTAGGTGCATATTAATATAATAATTTGATGCATTTTTACAAAATTTTTCGATTCAAAAGAAAAATATTGTTCTTAGACACATTCGAAGTGGTAAAAAACTCACATTCGATATCTGTGTACCACACCAACCATGCATGGAATATGTTTTTCCAGTTTGTTCCACCTCACGCACAGATTGTTAGATGTATGTATTTTGTTTTGGTCTCTTCTAACATGTTTTCTTTCATTTGATGAGAAATTAAAACAATATGCATTTTATTTTATTCTATTCACGGTTGATAGCGACAATGTTACACATCTCACACGAGAAGGTTTGGGAAAAACACATTCCATGTTACAATAAAGGACCTGAGAATGTTTTAAATTATCACTTTATGTAAAAACATGTTTAGAAAAAAATCAAAATAAAATATATATTTCGTAATATTTCTAAGAAATGATTCAGATTTTAATATATCGTAATATTCTGTCAGATAAATGTTTAATTTCCATTTTTTTTTCAAAACATTTGTATAGGTAAAAGTCGTGCTTGGATGTATTCGCTGCACGCGCCTGGTAATTAATAACTAATCTATTCAGCAGGGGCTTGCGGTGAGAACAAGAAGCATAACTTTTAAATAAATTAAATATTAATCTTGCAGTATATTATGAAATGTTAAAATTTGAATAATATGTTAATTATTGTGATTGGAATATTACGAGATATATCTCTTATTTGGGTTTCTTTTCAAAATATGTATATGCTTGAGAAAACTCATACTTCTTGTTCTCACTGCACGCCCCTGCTATTCGCATAGGGAAGTGGGTCATGTGGTAGGTAGGTTTTTTTTGTCTTGACGGGAATAAGCCTAATATCGGGATATATGTACCCAAAAATGACTGTTTGACATGGCAAGTTTGTTGTAGTGCAACATTATTTTAATTTTTCAATAAACTTAACTGTGTTCTACACAAATGTTGAGTTATGCTTTTTATTTTTACTATGGTTTTGAGAAGTGCAGTCCCCATCATCAGATGATAAATAAGCTATATACATTTTGTATCTACCTATTAGGGTAGTGGCATTTTTGGTCATTAGGGGTCATCCATAAAGTACATCACACTAATTTTGTGATTTTTTGACCCCTCCCCCGTCCTTGTCACGGTTGGTCACATTTGTGAGACCCCCCCTCCCTAGTGTGACGTCACATATTTGGCAATTTTACATTTAGAAATTGACGAATACCAAACACTTAGCAATCGATGGATTCACCATGCGGGTGCCGGGTCCATTGCATTGCAGAGAGGGGAGCCGAGAACAGTGCCTGGGACTTGTGACCCAGGTGTAGGTTTAAGGGGCCCCCTTATGATGCATCAGCACTCACCTCCACTGTTTCGGTCTCTCTCCCTGCCTAACCAAATCCGATAAGTCTTCGTCAGTGCCATTTTCGATGCGCATTCTAATATGGAACTAATGGAAGATCTGGATAAGCCAAGATCTTTCAGTAAGACGTATAGGGCTCTTGCCAATAAACCTTTCGCGCCTACCTCTATTGCGTACAATTGAACTATACAACCGTTTTAGATTTTGAAATGTGACGTCACCAAACTTAGGACCCCTCCCACCCATTGTCACACAATGTCGCAATTCGTCGACCCCTCCCCCCCTCTTAACGTGTGACGTACTTTATGGATGGCCCCTTATTGGTGATAGTAAAGGTGAAAAAAGTAATGTTAATAACTACTGTGTATAGGACATACTAAATTTATTTATTGAAAAAATAAATAAACTCAGTATGTCCTATGTCGTTCAGTTTTTTTTTACGGAATGTCGAGCACTAAACTGTGTGGCTTAGGCGTTATTGTAAAGCCAATCTTCTGTTGTCCAGTAAATTATTTTCAAACACCGGTGTTATTACAATATTATGATTCATTAAACCTCTTTAAATGTTTTTATTTTCTTTATGTGTAAGGAGTCATTTCACATTAATATTTTATGGCATCATTTATAGCATTTACCCATCCAATATTTGTATAAATTTAAGAAAATCATTATTAAAACATTGTTCATCAAATCAATTCACACTTGTTTAATTTTCACCCTGATTTTGTATAAATAAAGCCTGAAAATAGTTTGTTCGTACATAACTAAAGTAGGTAGTACAGTAAAATCTCGATAATTTGGAATATTACAAACCCACAAATCCCAAATTGTTAATTTCATTGTAGATTAACTCCGATAATTCTAAAACCCCGCATAATTCAAAATAATTTTTAGCCTCTTGCGTCATAAATCAATACATTTTAACAAAATGTTATTTATGTTAGTATATATAACCACTAAAAATTACTTTTGTGTCTACTGGTTTTGAGACGAATAACATTTTTATAAAATGTCTGACCACAAAGTTAATGCTTAAAATATTAGAAATACAATAAGTTCACATAATTCTAATTTTTTTCGAAATAAATATGTATCAGGTACTTCCATAATAGAAATGTCGTGATCTTTGTATTAGCATGATAAGTAGTATTAGCATGACGAGTAGCTTGTTGGTCTTGTGGTTAGGACACTCGCCTCGTGATCCAATGGTCGCGGGTTCGAATCTCAGCCCAGACTAGCAAGTTAGTCCTATTTTCATAGCACAAGCGTTTAGCTTAGTTTGAAAATAGTAAGAATATTGATGTGACACGAATTCCGTGTTCGCATCTCTATTTATTTAAAAAAAAAAAAAAAAATATTGCGTTTTCAAAATGATTTCTAGAAATATGCAAAAATACAGACCTTCTCGAAATTAATGGCTTTTTTTCACAAGTTTATGATCTGTGGCAAATTTCCTTGAATTTTGAATTAACGGGATTCTGCGTAGTTCAAAAAGTTTTTTGGGTCACTTGAATTTCGAATTAACGAGGTTCTACCGTACTAGTAACAAGCGGAAACTTGAATTAATTTTATGAGTACTGTGAGGAAAGAATATGCGTAGTAACATATTGCAATGATGTCATAGCAATTTTGCAACGCAAAACATTTTCAGATAATATTGTGGTAGAACTGTTGGGAAAGAATAATATATCGCTTATGATAAAACAATACATTGCATACCAGCTTTTCAAAATCAAGTTTTATGTTTTAAGGTATCTTAAAAACAATTATTTGTGTCTCTTATTCCATTAACCGGTCGGGTACCAGATTGCAGATCTGCGCTCCCTAGACACGTATGCGAATTAGGCCTAGTTTACCTGCGTTTATGGGTTTTTAAAACTTATCATTGGTTATATCTCAAGTTTTTGAATGAATAAACGAGTTTTATTTGTCAAGTAACCTCATTTGCTGCACAGACCGGACAAAAATTATTCCTAATGTCTTTAAATTGCGCATCAATTGTGTTATTTTTATATTCTTTGATATATTTAGATACGCAAATATTGAAATACAATATCTTTAGTGTTATTGCTTCCATGGTTTTATTTGATAAACATGTATGTACATTTTTGACAGTAAATTTCGTTACTTATTGTCGTAATTAATGAATAAGTAATTATTGTACAACTAATTATTCTGAGTCTGTATATTGATAAACCAGAAACTGCAACTTCTTAGCGATTATTGTTGATTTTTACATGAATATAACCATCACAAAAAAAGTGTCTAAAAAAAAGCAATCGTGCGCGAAATTGCGTGGCATCCGACCGGTTAAAGCAATTCCTCGTATTCTATTTATTGTAAAGAATCTAGGTATTAGGCAGTTTTTTGCCTCCCCTGTAAAATATGTATTATATGTGGCTTACGAGGCATTGTTTTATCACGAGCGATATGTATTTTTCTGTTTTCATGTGTTTTAAGAAATAAAAACTTATTAGCAATGTTGCTGGGGATTTCGGCAACAAAGTAACCACTACATTAGTACTTTACGTAATACGCTAACATCTTACTGTATTATAGCAGACATGGCTTTTCCAGTTCAAAACAATAATTTTATTCGACTTGTATTAAAGCGAATGAATTTTTCATAATCGACATAAGTTACTGTAATGATAGTTCAACTTTTTGCAAAAAATAAGTAAGAAATATTGAAAAAAATGCAAACTTTGATATTGCACATTCCATAACTATTGATATCAGGCCATGGTTGCTTGAACATTTTAGACTCATAACAGTCAGGAATCTACCTGCCAAGTTTCTGCTGCTAGCTCTGGTACACCCTGTATATATCGAGGGTAGAAAGCCAAAAGGGCATTAGTAGTTATTTTGAACACAGAGCGAACTAATGTTTCTTTTATTATTAAACGATTTCCATATCTGTTAATCGTTAGTAATAAAATAAATATTGACACAACCTTCTTTTGCTCTCCTGCAAAGTTTTAAATATTCAATGTAGTTTTTTAAATCTTTTTTAGTTTGAAAATGTTTTAACAATCCTAAAAAACAACAAATAGGATATAAAATAAAAATTATCACTCATAATCACGTTGACTGATAGAGATTTAAATAAACACACTTAAACAAGCAAAATATTACATCATTCTTTTTCGATTTCTCTGTGCCTTTTTTCAATAGGGTTTGGTCCCGGAGCAGACTGAAAGTATCCGTTTCAGATAGTCAACCGGTTAATACAAATCATATTTCCTAACAGAAAGTGAAATTATCAGCGTAGCCCAGTTATGAAATAAAACAAATGTATTTGATTACAAGTTTATTAATCAAAATTACAAATTATATCATTAATGCTCTAGGGTTTCACGGCCGTTTAGAATCCTCTGCGTAGAGTTGTCATGGCCGTTGGGCCCTTTGTGTGACATGACAAATGGCAGAGCAGCCCAGAAAACTTTACGCAGAGGATATATCATCAATGTACATCCTTTATAAATTTGTCACACAACAGTCTTGAATATTGTTGGCAGTTGATTATGTAAATATAGTTTTATATACGATAGATCCATTCACGATGACACTGCGAAATATTAGACAATTCTTTAAAGATTTAAAGTCAAAATGCACTTTTCTGATTTCTCTTTGTTTATCCGTTTTCAAACAAAACAAATCTCAATGTAACCGTTGAATTGTAAAGTCTTATAAAACATTTGTAGCTAAAAGAAAATTTAAAAAAAAGTTGAAATTAAAATTACACTATTAATTAAAAATTCAAAAGAAACGGGAAACATTATTTTGGATCACATTTGAGGAAATACAAATATTAGACGAGTCTCATTAGTTTAGTGTAATTAAAAATAGTTAATTTTATTTAGCGTGATGAGTGAATACATGAACACGCACGGGCCGTGTCAAAAAAGTGTTTGTCGCAATGGAATATGTTATTAATAAGAGAGGATTGTTTGTTTTTCAAAATTTGACGTCACTTCTTTCCAGATTTCTTTATGCCTCCCGTCACCATGGGCCCCTTCTGCGCTGCTTTGGTTTTCGCATCCTGTAAAGATAAATATTATTAACACTCGCTAAATTATAATCAATTGCGTTGGTGTACTTCTGGTAATAATTGTCGCAGTAAGATATTGATTAGTGTAATTAAAATATCAAATTCACTAAAAGTTAGGCTAAGGTATGTGTTGTAAAGGCAGGTTACTAAGTTGAGATACGCATTTCCTAACAAATTATTATGCAAAGGAGATGAAGAAAAAATGGAGAGGCCGATTACCGAGAAGATATATCGTACAAATTGGACTGAAGTCTTGCCTTTACACTTCTGAATACAGGACGGTGATAGTTCACCTAAGTATACATACATATATGTGCTTTTTAAAAAAAATATGTGCCAGAACTCGCTTCTTGTCAAGCTTTTTATGAAAGAAATGTATATCAAAATAGTATTTTTATTTTTTGGCAGATTTTATTTTTTTATAATTTTTTAACACATGATCAAATCTCATGTTAAACAAACAAATGTACATTGAAAACCAAACGTAAAGTAAAATTGTAAAAACATACACTTAAATAAAAGTTTAGTGGTTTCCAAAACTTCCAATTCTCATCTGAAAAATCATCTCAATAACTTTTCTTGCAATAAGCATCTATGGCGAATGCCATCTTCTGACTAACCACAGATAAATATATACATGCTTTATATTTTGAAGGACTGAGAAGTGTCAGAGGTGGTCTAACAAGTTTGATGAACGAAAGTTCACAGGAGCGCCAATTTCAAATCCATCCACGTTTTGTCTGGTTCATAAGCGCATTACATTTTCACATTTTGGCGAACTATAGAAATATGGATTTTAATAATGTACGCGTGAACATTGTTTTGTCTATTGCTTATGAAACTTTTTAAAAATGTAAGAAGCGTGCAGGAACACCATTCTAGAGCGTTACCACTATAGAAATATGGATTTTAATAATGTACTATACTAACTATAGAAATATGGATTTTAATAATGTACGCGTGAACATTGTTTTGTCTATTGCTTATGAAACTTTTTAAAAATGTAAGAAGCGTGCAGGAACACCATTCTAGAGCGTTACAGCACAAAAAAACACCGCGTACATGTATTGTGTATGCCATAAGCTTGTATTGGCTGTGTTAAGATATAATATTATAAATAAGATAAACTTGAATTAAGAGGACCATGGTGTAGAAAAACAAGCTTTCCATATCTGTAAGAGATTAGAATTCATCTTATGATTAGATTCTTATGAAGATTATAGAGATCTTATGAAGAGATTAGATTCTTTAATCACTGATTGAGTATATGCTGGATTGGCACTACACAAATTGTTTGGTCAGTTATATCAATCGACAAGATTCGAAAGAAAAAAAGATTTGGATACTACACGAAGAATATTATTAGAAGCATTTATATAAACTACCTGAAGTAACTTTTGCTGTTCCTTCTGTTTTTGCTTTAGGGCTAGATCTTCTTCATCCAAGTCTTTGTCTCCCTTCTTGGGGGCCTTCAGCGGCTTCTTCTTGCCTCCTTCACGACCTGACATGATAGCTGCAATAAAAAAGGTGTTATATTATTAGAACACAAAAATCCAGATCTTTGGCAGAAATAAAACTGAAAAATGAGGATTATTCCAAAAGGCTACTAGAACATGATTCACAAAAGTGAACACGCACATTTTGTAGCTAGACCGAAAGCGTATGTCCAAAATTACGTGGAAGAAATAAATTCTAATCGATTGATTCCGAGCCATTGCTGACTCGCTATGTTAGATTGAGGTTATGGATAAGAAAACTTCCAAGGTGAAATAAATTAATATTGAAACGAAAATAGTCGGCACGACTTTTCGATAAAATATTTACTAGCTGTGAAAATCCAAAAAAACCATTTCGCGCGTCGAAACTAATAGAACATTGATGGAAAACTTCAATTTCGATTTCGAGTTTCAGCTGTCATATTTTGCTAGACTATGAACGTCGCCCACGTGATGAGCGTTTCTGCACAACTGGATACAAATTTTAGCGATACAATCTTAAAAAAAATAATAAATTAGTAAAATGTGCTAAATACCTTTTATAGGAAATTCGAAAAACGTCAAACACAAACGCGTTCTTCGCACGCACCCGAAAACAGATTTCAGCAAAACCAAACCACTAAACCCAGTAGAAGATTCTGTCTATTAGTGTATTCTTAGAGTATTCACTCTAAGAGTGTATTGTTAGTTGGTAGTGCTGTTTTATGAGGTGCATGCAAAATTTGCAGTTAGTAAAAGTAGGTTCCTGACAGTTCTTGGCGAAATCATTAATTTCAAAATGTTGCTAGAAACCTTTTGAAATTAAATTTTGTTAGAACCTACATAGTTTCGAGTCTATTGTCGTATGAAATAAAAACTAAAAATTACGAATCTAGTAACACTATAAAATAGTTAATACCAAACTGAACACCCACTCAATACTTTGACTATCCCTGTCCGAGATCTCCAACTGAATATCACAAAAAGTTTTACAATACTGAACGCAAGGGCAGATCCAGGGTGTGTCCAGGACCTGGGTGGACCTGGACCCAGCCCTAAATTATAACTTCTTGTGACTTGACCACGACTATGTGACCCCCACCCCCTGGCGCCAAAGCTGGATCCGCTCTTGACTGAACGGCTATTTCTTTTCCCTGACTAGAATGATTACTACAAAAAGATCTCATCCATTTACGCTAACCTAGATATATTTATTATACATGACACATGCTCTATTAAAAAGAGAAATGTTATTATGTACATGTAGTTAACAGACATTACTAGTGTAGCAGGCAGGGCGTCAAATCAATTTAGTGTTTACTTGCTGCCAAGACACTCAGCAACAATGAAAAAAGCTAATTTAATTTTGTAAACACTAAACATTTGTAACATTGAACATTGAATAAACATTTGAATTTGAATTTGAACGTGTTGCACATGCTTACCATAAGCCAGGGATTGTCATATATCATGTGATTAGACTTCGTTGATTTTGGAACTAGGGAATGCAATCCCAAGTCGGGATAGCCTTTTCGGGATCCCTCGAGATTAGAATTTCCAATCCCGCGGGATCGGGATCCTGAATACTTTTGTGTTTTTTTTGTTTATAGAGCTGAATAGCAATTGACGACAACGCCTCGCATTTTTATATCAGCATATTTAATAAAATATTCATTATTAATCTTTGCTTTCAAGTTTTTGTAGGCATTTTTCCAAGCATCAATCAGTCAATGCAGTATAGTTAGTAGTTGTTTTTATTACTATGTTAGGTTGATAAAATACAGCAAATATTATTCAAAGCAATTTTCATAATTTGAATGTGACATGAACAAATTTTAAGTACTTACTAAAAGCTCTATAGACATACACAATCAAACATACAAAACATAAAAAATGCTGATCAGTCCCGATAATCCCGATAATCTCGTCCGATTTTTCGGTTCGGGATTGATCTCGTAAAATGCCTCGAGATATCGCGGGATCGGGATTGCATTCCCTATTTGGAACCCACGCTTATGTGATTAAAAATAAAATAAAATTCTTTTATGGTCCGTGTCAACGGGATGAAACATAATGAGACAAATTTCAAAGATTCATTTGAGATTAATTCCGATCTGAGAGACAGAAACCAGCTTGAGATTGATAGAAAGAAAAAGAAAAAACTCACACCCTTGCATATGACGTTTGATTTGATGGCGGTTCAAACGTCATTAGAGCTACAGCAACTATTTATTCTAAAAAGGAAGACAAACAGAGGGCATTAAATTACAAACATTTATCCAGTCTTAACAGCTGTTCAAATTCACCAAACTGACGAAAGGAACATCAATGGTCAACGAATAGACATTTGTTGTGCAACAAGTGTGAAGTGAGACATGAGACAGTAAATCTCAGAGACACGAAGTCTACAATAGCCGAGAGTAGTCTCCAAAGAGTCTCATGGAAGAAATAAATTATTTTTGATTACATTTTTTTTTGCGTAGGAACCCCTCTGTTAGTTATTTATGATAATGATAGACGTGTACTTAATGTTAGATGCCGTATCGTACTAAAGAAAGGTTTTCCACATCATACAAGAGAGCGTACTTTGGTCATGTTGCTAAAAGAGACAGCCTGGAGACATTGCTGATCCCTGAGGACGTACAAGGTGAAGTCTATCTCCAGTAATACGGAAAGATCAAGTTCGAATATAACCGGATCCCAGGAAAGCAAAAGGGAAGGAAAGTAGTCGTCGTAGAAGCACATTAAGGGACGTCCATCGACCAAGAGAGAGAATGAATGTCTGTCTCTTTTGAGGATCGTAACACGACAAAAGATCCACGGGAATTTTGTCTATCTTTTGACAAAAGATCCATAAGACATTAGATCCAATGACACAATGACCGCGCACAATTTTTTTTTTATAGGAAATTGTGAAAGAGTGTACTCAATGATTTTGTCAGCATAATCAATTCATTAATTTATTTAAAGCTCTTTAACTGAGAAAAAACATTTTGAAATTTTGTTTGTTGATAGATGATGGAGTTTTGTATGTTGTCGGATCTTTAATGTTCGGTGGATTTTTGTCGTATAGGCTTTTTGTCGCGTGAATATTTTGTCGCATGCGCCATTTGTCGCGTGGGTCTTTTGTCGTGGGATTCACACGTAAGGTCTAAAAGTTGTCATATCTTAAATGATTCACTTGGCGTAATGTTAACGATGGTAAATACATACTTTTTCGATAGATATAGATTCTTTCGGTATATATATTTTTTTGTTTCTCATCTGTGTTTATTTAATATTTTGTTTATTTCTTGAGGCTACGAATAGATTTAGATTCGTTCCCAATTCTATGGTCTAAAAACCTTCCTACAAATTTTCAGGAGAGTAAGATTTTTATCGATTCTTATAACTTTTTAAGATCAATATAACTTACATCCAAAGTATTCATTTTATACCTTATTAAATAATAAACATTATTTATACACATAATTGATTTTACAGTAGTCATTTCTGAACCCGAATGTTTTTTTTAGGATAAGCTAAAATATTAATTTAATATTTTTAATAATTTAATTTTTAATAACCAAATTAATTAATCAATTAGAAAGACATACAGAAAAATCTAATTCACGAAAAAATATTAGGTTACTACTGGGATTCGAACCCAGGTCACCTCCTTTCCGGGGCCGGTGCTCTGACCACTAAGCTATAGCAACCCTCTATGTTTCCGTGAATATATCGACCTTATATGTAGTTCTTATTTTTATTAATTGATTAATTTTTATTTTTGTCCATAGAGCAATCCACTTTTTTGATACGGTAGTTGAAATTACTTTGCAATGCCACCGCTAGATGGACGCCATGATTAATTGAATAATTCATTTTTTTATTTGGACATACATTTATACAACAGATATTATATATTCAAGAACACATTCATATTTGTGAAGTTGTAACTTTTCAGAACAAAGTTCTGTGAAATATTTAATAACCAAATTAATTAATCAATTAGAAAGACATACAGAAAAATCTAATTCACGAAAAAATATTAGGTTACTACTGGGATTCGAACCCAGGTCACCTCCTTTCCGGGGCCGGTGCTCTGACCACTAAGCTGTGGCAACCCTCTATGTTCCCGTGAATATATCGACCTTATATGTAGTTCTTATTTTTATTAATTGATTAATTTTTATTTTTGTCCATAGAGCAATCCACTTTTTTGATACGGTAGTTGAAATTACTTTGCAATGCCACCGCTAGATGGACGCCAGAATTAATTGAATAATTCATTTTATTTGGACATACATTTATACAACAGATATTATATATATTCAAGAACACATTCATATTTGTGAAGTTGTAATTTTTCAGAACAAAGTTCTGTGAAATTTTTTAATCAAATTAATTAATCAATTAGAAAGATATACAGAAAAATCTAATTCACGAAAAAATATTAGGTTACTACTGGGATTCGAACCCAGGTCACCTCCTTTCCGGGGCCGGTGCTCTGACCACTAAGCTATAGCAACCCTCTATGTTTCCGTGAATATATCGACCTTATATGTAGTTCTTATTTTTTATTAATTGATTAATTTTTAAATATTTCACAGAACTTTGTTCTGAAAAATTACAACTTCACAAATATGAATGTGTTCTTGAATATATAATATCTGTTGTATAAATGTATGTCCAAATAAAAATGAATTATTCAATTAATCATGGCGTCCATCTAGCGGTGGCATTGCAAAGTAATTTCAACCACCGTATCAAAAAAGTGGATTGCTCTATGGACAAAAATAAAAATTAATCAATTAATAAAAATAAGAACTACATATAAGGTCGATATATTCACGGAAACATAGAGGGTTGCCATAGCTTAGTGGTCAGAGCACCGGCCCCGGAAAGGAGGTGACCTGGGTTCGAATCCCAGTAGTAACCTAATATTTTTTCGTGAATTAGATTTTTCTGTATGTCTTTCTAATTGATTAATTAATTTGGTTATTAAATATTTCACAGAACTTTGTTCTGAAAAGTTACAACTTCACAAATATGAATGTGTTCTTGAATATTTAATTTTTCTTATTTTGTGCTCCAAGAATGTACAATAACCTACCATTAGATGTAAAGGGTCTTAAGGTGTTAAAAGAATTCAAGCAGGAAATGGCAAGGTGGCTCTTTGGTGTGGGTAGGACAAAAAATGAGACCAATGTGTCATCCATATTAATATAGCCATATCAATACAGTCCATATTAATATAGTCACAAAAAAGTTTTGCAATGGAATTCAAGCTGTCACATATGACACATTGCTTTCGTTTTGTAGTCTGCCTATATTTGGTAACCGCTTTTTTGGCTTCTGTTTGAATGATTTTACTCCTTATATACAATGTCTAAATGTATAATTCTCTAATATATAACCTTTTGTTTGTGTTTTATTTCTTACGTAAAATATATAAATTTTATTTCTAATATTAGTCTATCTAATCTATCTATCTATCTAATCTAATCTAATCTAATAATAATAATAATAATAATATGAAATTGGCGTTTTGCCGTACTGGCAAATTTGATCTCAAATATCTTCTCTTTGGTTAGGAATTCCAAATCCAAATTTATACAGCTATTTACTCATGTATTTGTGTTTTGAAAATTATAATTCATTTGTTTTTTCCTCAATTGTTTTTTTCTTTGCGTCACTCAGTTTACAAAATGAAAAACTTGAAATATCGCGTTATTTACGAGTACGAGTTCCACCGTGGCACCAGTGCTGCAGAAACGGCTCGAAGGATTAATGATGTGTATGGCGACGGTGCCGCAAAAGAAAACACAGTGCGTTTTTGGTTCCAACGTTTTCGTTCTGGAAATTTCGACCTGCAGAACAAGCCCCGTGGACGGCCGGAGACCAAAGTTGATAATGAAGAATTGAAGGCTATTGTGGAAGCGGATCCATCGCAAACCACATCCGAGTTAGCTGCAGGCTGCGGTGTTAGTGATAAAACTGTTTTAATCCACTTGAAGCAAATTGGTAAGGTGAAAAAGCTTGAAAGGTGGGTACCTCACGAATTGAGTGAAGCAAATCAACAAACGCGCGTTGACTGCTGCGTTGCATTACTCAACCGGCACAATAATGAAGGGATTTTAAATCGAATCATTACCTGTGATGAAAAGTGGATCCTGTACGATAATCGGAAGCGCTCATCGCAATGGCTGAACCCTGCCGAACCAGCCAAACCATGCCCCAAGCGAAAATTGACTCCAAAAAAGTTACTTGTGAGCGTTTGGTGGACTAGTGCTGGTGTCGTTCACTACAGCTTTCTTAAATCTGGCCAGACGATTACGGCAGATGTCTATTGTCAGCAACTGCAAACCATGATGGAAAAGCTAGCTGCTAAACAACCGAGGCTGGTTAATCGCTCTAGGCCACTGCTGCTTCATGATAACGCTAGACCACACACTGCACAACAGACGGCTACCAAATTAGAGGAGCTTCAATTGGAATGTCTAAGACATCCACCGTACTCTCCGGACCTTGCCCCAACAGATTAACATTTTTTTCGAAATTTGGATAACTTCTTGCACAGGAAAAAATTCAACTCCGATGGGGCAGTCCAAACCGCCTTCAAAGATTTTATTGATTCCCGTCCGAATGGTTTTTTTAGTAAAGGGATCGATGAACTACCTATGAGATGGCAAAAGTGCATAGATAGCAATGGTACATACTTTGATTAAATAAATATATTATAATAAAAAAAAATTGGCTTTATGTTCCTCCCATACTAAACGCCAATTTCATATGTAAGGACCTAATATTATAAGTAGTCTTGCTAATGTCCAAACTTAAAAAAAAAACTGTACAGGTAGTTGCTTCAGAACAGACATTGTCTAGTGAAGCAACTACCTTCATTTATATGTATAAATAAATTTAAAAGAAAGAAATAAATAAAAAAAATATTGTGCGTATTTACGAAACAATCCAGTTTTTGCTTATTACCTTGGTAGGTACCTTGAGTTATATTACTGCACTATGCTGACGTGCAAAATGTTTGCGAAATTCAAATAACAGTTCTCATAGAATCATCACAATACGCAATACGTAGGTATATTTAATTTAATTTTTTTGAATCCTATTCTCTCCAATACCAATTTATTAGAACACATAGAAGATAATCTCCGTTCGAAAAGCAATATTGACATATTTCAGGCGTCACCGAAATTCAAAAATAATACTTTATTCAATTGACAGTAATAGAGGGCTTAGATTGGATAATTTAGAAATATTTGTATAGAAATCAAGAAATGCTTGAACACTAAAGCCAATATAATTAATAACAAGATAAATTTTACTAATAATCAGTTATTTGACACATTCCCCATTTCAGTGTCTACTTGTCAATCTCCAGCACCCAAAACTTGACTGTAGCCACGCCCCCGTTCAAAAATGAACTCGTTTACCAAAATAAGTAATGGATAATTCATAAGCCCTGACGAAAATACAGAGGTATTTTCGACGTAAAGTTACTCCAAGTGGTTTATTCAAAGTTTTTAGTTAATTAAAATTAATAATTAGATATGTTCAACAACAAAGTTAACGCCGTAAACAAAAATATTTAATTGATAATGATGAAATAAATATTTCGACGTTCCCTACGTATGCCTAATGCCGAATTTGCAAAACTTCTTTTTAATTTGAGTAGCTTGTTGGTGTGGTGGTCATGACGCATGCCTGGTGATCTGGTGATCGGTGGTTCGAGCTCCATTCCGAGACACTAGCAAGTTAGTCCTATTTTCAAAGCACAAGCATTTAGCTTGAGAATAGTCAGAATATTGATGCGACACGCATTTTGTGTTCACACCTCTATTTAAAAAAAAATTACCTACTATCTTATATCATCCAATTTACTCTATATTTTTGAATAATGTTAAAAAAATTCTTTTTGAACAAAGCATTATATTAAAGGAAAATAAATATTTTTTAACATTATCCGAAAGTATAGAGCAAATCGGATGGTTTAAGGTAGGTACTAAAACGAAAATCGATTTTTTGCAGTTTTGACAGTATCTCTATCTATAGGTAGGTACCTACGCGTAGGGACCATCGATTTGACGACAATATTTATCGTTTTACCATCACGCATAGAATTTATGGATACGTCATGCCTGGGTTTGTGTTAGACTGAATAATATAATATAATAAAATTATAATCGAAAGGTTAAGTTATCGAATTGTAATTGATGTAGGTAACGTAACAGTAATTCAGTAGGTAATGTTCTCAAAAATAGCGGCGAAATATGTATAAGTATTCAAATTCAAGAATGATTGATCCGTTCCGTGAAATATTGGCCGTGTTTTATTTCCACAAATAAACCGCATGCATTAAAAATGAACTGACAATTGAACATGGCCTCTCACAAAACTACTCTTCACACAGATCAGGAAACTGAATTATTTAATTCGGCATCGGAAAGTTGGTCCAAGTGAAACACGCTTATTGTATCCTAGTTTTCTCTAAGTCCAGGTAACCATAATTTCCCCCGTTGAGGAAATTCAACATTTATAATCGCGAGAGAAGCGAATTTAATTATCAATCAAGACTTTTAATAAAATTTTATTAAAATTTCTTTTAAAAATAAGCCTAGCACATGGTCTAGCACTTTCTATCTTTTTCTTCTAGTGCTTGTCCGGTTATGGAAAGATAGCGATTATGAAGACGATCATTATTTTGCTACATGTGCCATAGATTTTTTCAACCATTGCCACAGATTCTTCTGGCTTTTGTCCTCCTTTGCTGGCAATTTTGCCTTGATTGAAGATCTGCATGATCCGGCACATCTCTGTATGTCTCATGACACAGGCAAAATATTGTAATTTACGAGTTTTATTTGATTTAAGTACCTATTTCTCTTTCTTATCGTATTCAGATGGCTACATTGTCATTTGAGGCATTTCATTGTCACTGGTGGGACATTTTTCTAACAAATTGTCATAGACAATAATGGTAAAACCGGGGCAAACGGACACGCTTAACATAAAGCGTAAAAATATACAGAAAAACAAATATAAAAAAAACAAATATAATTATGCAGGATGATTAAAAAACACATGATTAATGAAATGGGTGTATTTAAAATAATATATTTATGTACTTATACATGATATAAAGAAAAAAGTAAAAATCCAAGGAGTGTCCTATTCAGGAGTCACCTATTCACTATCTTCAACACTATCACTATCTTTTACACATCTGAAAAAAGGTTCTTCTCCATTTAAATCACATGCAACGTGATACCAGACATTACACTCAGGACACTGAACCCAATTTCCCCCTTCTTTATAGACACCATTGCAAGAACCACAATTCTCCGTTTTCGTGAGTATTGCTTCTTTTTTCTTTTTTGATTTTCCTTACATTTTGGAGAATCTTCTTAGCTTTTAGCTCAGAAATAATTTTGCTTGTGGTTAAGGTCCTGGACTCTGTTCCTTTACGTCCTTTTGTATATCGATGGCTTCTACGTATAATATCGTAACCCACAAAATTAAATTTTTCAGGAGAAGGATTTGAACATATTTTCGTCCGGTATAAATCTAATTATTGTCCAATTTTTTTGAAATTTCGTTTCAATATTTTACTTTATACTATAGTTTCATAAATAATCATAAAAAAGTCGAAATTATTAAAGGTTTTTGTAGAAATGCACATACGATATTATACTTCGGAAAAGACGCGACGTAAAATATCGTATAAATGACTTACAACATTTTACTTCGGAAAAGACGCGACTTAAAATAACGTAAGTGTTACATACGATAATTTTCTTATGTTATTTTCTCACGTATATTATCGTAAGTATGACATACGATAATTATCTTATGTTATTTTCTCACGCATATTATCGTAAGTGTTACATACGATAATTATCTTATGTTATTTTCCAACGTATGTTATCGTAAGTGTTACATACGATAAAATTATCTTATGTTATTTTCCAACGCAAATTATCGTAAGTGTTACATACGATAGTATACTTCGTAAAAAATATGTGATTGTTTGAGATATGATAAAATACGTCCGAAAAAACGTTATTTATTGCAAAATATTTTTTTTTCTTTCTTGGAAATAAAGATATAATTAAATACATATGAAATACGCAAAAAACTAAAAATCGTCGATTTATGGGTTACGATATTATACGTAGGAGCTGTCGATATAAAGTATAGTTGTTTGGTAATGTTACTTAACAGTTGGTAGACAGTGATTGCTAAAAATATATATATCTCAGACGACTGTTTAGATATTAAAGAATTAACGTTAACAGGCGGAGCGTAACACTACTGGCGTTGAGAAAAATACCTACTCACAATGGCGGCAAACATGTATTAATATCTTTGACTGGAACAAAATGTCCCGGTCTTACCCTATGTTAAAAATGTACAACATAGGTATATGCAATTTGTAATATTTCTTTTTGAAGAAAGCAACTTATTCTATCTTCAATCAATAGTTGAGCAACATAACATAATCTCTATTTTATTTTGTTTAGAGATAATACTGATACATTCTTCTGTCACTGGTGGGCTCAGAATACAAAACAAACAGATTATTCTGTATTCTGAGTTGGTGGGGAAAAAAAAGACACATTTAGTTATAAGAAATGTTTGTCAAAAACATTTCGTTTACGTTCTGCTGCTCAATTATTGATTGAAGATAGAATAAGTTGCTATTTTCAAAAATGAATATTACAAATTGCATATATGTTGTAATATTTTAACATATCTGTGACAATTTACTAGAAAAATGTTCCACCCGTGACGATGGAATGCCTCATTTGTAACCCTGTCAATGCAGATTATCTTTAGAAGCCATCCTTTACATCCATCTCTAGATCCATAATTCATATTATTTCAGGGAGGGGTAAGGTTAATTCGTACAAAAAAGGCATGTTTTTGTGAATTTTTTGTGACGACACAGTTAAAATCTCTTTATTAAAATCAATGGAACATTAAAGTATGACATTTGAAGAATATTGTGTAAAATTTTCAAGACGCAATATTAAAAAATACGGCAATGGCAGCAATTATTCGGACGTGTCTTGGAAAAAAGTAGAATTGCGGTGTCCATCATAACTTGGTGCTAGATCATCTGAAATCAAAAAATCAAAGTTCATTCGTTAGATAATAGGTTTTACCAGGTAACGCTGGGAGGGTTTTTTGAAATTTCAATTTTTTGGAACACTTTGAAGGGAAAAACGCGATTTTTTGCGAAAAATATCGACTAATTTGTTTTTAAAAAATAAAAATTAATAACAAATTTGAAAAAAAGTCTCCAGCGTTACCTCGTAAATTATGTACAGAAATAGTGTTCAAAATTTCAAAAGGATCGGTATAGTAGTTTTGAAGTTATGATGGACACCGACTTTGAAAACGTGAGATGTGGGGAAAACGCCTTAAAGTTTTGCACACTGTAAAATTCAAAATAAAACTCAACACTTATTTTATACTTACACATAATCGTCGATACCATGTTCACACAGCAAAGAGCTTTAATCATCAGCATCTTTTTGTCCTTGTCTAAGCAAAACTCTTCCAATACAATAGCACGTCCGGTAGTCCTCAGGGAGCGCGTCTCTCAGCTGCCCGAGCAGGTATAGAAGATCAGTCTGATATCGCTCAAATGTTCATAATTTCGTCAATTTTGCTCAGATTGACTTGAAATTTTGACACAATATTCTTGCGATGTTATACATTCATTTAAAAATTAAAATTAAAATGCAAAAAAAAAAAGTTAAAAACCTTACCCCCCCCTTAAGTCGCTTCAGCATTGTTTAAGTGTGTATCCATGGATACTGGATATGGATATTTTAAAGAAGGATTTGCAGTGTGTGGTCGCTAATTTTTAGAAAGTTGAGAAGAATTCCGCCTCTGCCACATGGCTCCTTCGTGTTCTGAGAAATGTCGTGACGTTGGTATGTAAGGGTGGCAAGCTAAGTGTGTGAGGCGCGCAAATAATCAGTGAACGGATGCCCACCGCATTCCCAGGACAGTTTTATGAGCGAAATCTCCCATATCGGTCCTGGTCATTCGCCGCCAGGTTGACGCTTTTTTCTCTAAGGGCCTCCCCAATCAGGAATAGATACTCACGTGGTCGTCCTAATAGTCACCGGGATTATTGAAGCGAGTTCACAGATTTCGATTACAAGGTAAATTGGCTATAGCGCGCGGGCTTACCGGTACCACAGTCGAGAGGAGAATGGCAAAGCGGTATGCGTTTCGTACCCGCTCTCGCTTGTACAGTCGGTTTTACTTCTTTGTCGGGGCTCGTCACCATAATACTGCAAAGAGATGCTAGAATCCGGATTAAATGCCCACTATCGAAGTCTCTTGAAATCTATGGAGCATTCCATAACACTCTGGAGCAATCTGGGATCGATTGGAGCATTCTCGTAGGCACTGAAAATTTCAAGGAATTGCTAGAAATGTAATTTTTTTTCGAAGAATCGCGAAACCAACATGTTTGGTACAAAAGTCGAGTCATTCGTGACGTTGAACCGGCTTGACATTAAATAAATAAATGCGATAAATCAGTGTGGCTAATCAGGATAACCGATCGAAATATAGTACCTACCAACAAGTGAGTA